>APFE030334929.1:0-34018 GCA_000404065.3 Pinus taeda | reverse complement strand
CCTCTTTCTGCTCTGGTGCCCTCCCCCTGCACAGACCATCACTATCCTATGTGCTCAAAGTTTCGCACACTTGGAAAGGATGTGTTTAGCTTCGAGGTCATTCTCTTTCCTCATCTCCCTAAGTTGCCCCGTGGTCGACCTTCCCACCTCGCCAGGGCTAAACATCGGGCCAGAAAAGAGGTTTCCACAGGCAGATAGACATTAATCCCTTGGGGTCTTAAAGCAGAGGATGCCCTCATCCCCCTCCCTCCATGAAGATACTCTCCTTTAAATGTAGGGGGCTGGCTAGCCCTAGTAAAAAACTAGCCCTGAGACGACTGTTATCTACTAAGCCTGTGGACCAGCAAGTTCCATAATACCCCTCCTAGAATCCTAGCTCCCGAACTGGTCCTTTCACTCTCTTGATGCAACGAGAAAATCAGGGGGGATATCCTTAGGCTTATGCGCCCGTTCTATTCAGCTGTTAAATGTCTAGGGAGGGATAGGTTACCTGGGTGTAGACATCTACTTGTCGACCTTGGAAACCAATTTTAGGCTCTTGAACATCTATGGGCCTTACCGAGACTGGGAGGATTTCTGGAGGAATCTTCTTAACTCCTCCACCTTGCAAGGAGATAATATCATCCTTGGAGGTGATCTAAACTTCTCGATGGGTTTCGCAGAATCCTGGGGTCACAATGCACAAATGGATACTTTGTCGGCATTTTTCGAGATCTTACTATACTCCTATAACCTTATTGACATTCCTACTGCAAAGATCCATCCCACCTGGAGGAACAATCGAACTGGAGAGGCCAGTTTGGCTAGAATATTGGACTATTTTCTCATCCGAGAAACTCTGGTCAACAGTGGCTATCACGTTAGACAGTGGGTTGGTTCCAGGGAGATCTCAGGTCACAGGCCTATATATTTGGAATTACAAACTACCCACTACAAGCCAAAGGCTCCCTTTAAGTTCAACTCTACATGGCTAAAGGATGCTAGTTATATGAAGGTAGTGAGTGACTATTGGAAGGCTCACCCAATGGGATCGAAAGGCCTTATAGCAAAAGGGTTTGCACGAAACATGAATTCCCTGAAGGAGCTTTCAAAAGAGTGGGCTAGAAGGAAAAAAGAACAGGATGAGCACAAACTCAATTAGCAAAAGAATAAATAGCGAAAATGGAGGAGGAATCGGAGGTGATACTAAGCTCTCAAGAACAAAAGGACAAGTTGGCTTCCCTACTCCAGAAAAGGACACAAGTATTGAAAGACAGAGAGGAGAGTTGGAGGCTTCTTAGTCGAGCAATATGGCTCAAAGAAGGAGATGAAAATACTAATTTCTTTCATAGACATGCAAATAGGAGAAAGGCAATTAATACTATATGGGAGCTCAAGAAGGAGGACGGTACCTCCGTTAAAACCTTCTAGGGACTTGCATCTCTTGCAAGAGCTCACTTCCAAGAAATTTACAAGGATCCCCCAATCGTTAACCTAGCGAAGGTCATGGGCACAGCTCAGACTTTCCCCAGGTTTGTGGATGATGAAGCAGAGCAGGATCTGACTAAGGAGGTGGCTCTGGGAGAGGTGGAAGCAACCCTCAAATGTCTAAAAAAAGATAAGAGTCATGGACCAGATGGATGGACTATGGAGTTTTACACTACTTTTTTGACATCCTAGGACCCAACCTCTTGAGTTTGATAGAAGAATGTTGAATGAGGGGTAGAATGTGGGAGAGCTTCAGCTCTATGTTCATAGTCCTTATCCCCAAATCTCTTAACCCCTCGACCTATGATGACTTCAAGCCATCTCCCTATGTAATTGCATATACAAGATCATAGCCAAAATTATTGCTATTCACCTCAAGCCCATTCTATCTGCCCATATCTCCCCAGAACAGTTTTCCTTTCTACAGAACCGACAAATCCAAGAGGCCATTAGCACTGAACAGAAACTTCTCCACTCAGTTCAGACCAAGAAACTCAAAGACATGATACTGAAAATCGACCTGTCCAAATCATTTAATAGGGTAAACTGGCTCTACCCATGTATTATGTTAACTCATCTCGGGTTCCCCTATTCCTTCATCAAATGGATCCTATGTTGTATCACAAATGTATCCTTCAGTGTGCTTATCAATGGCTCAACATCCTGTTTTTGCCATGTAGAAAGAGGACTGAGGCAGGGATGCCCACTCTCTCCACTACTATTCCTTCTTATTATGGAGGATCTCAGTAGAACCATCGGAGAGGAATGCAAACAAGGGCGAATAAGGGGAATAAACATTACAAATGACTACACCCTTACCCACTTGATTTTCGTGGATGATGTACTGATCATCCTAAATGGGGGCATTGGGGACACCACCTCTTTACACCATTCCCTTGACATCTTCTTAAAAGCCATAGGCATGGTATTGAATGAGGCAAAATCTATAATTACTGCCACCGGTTGCTCCCTGCATGAGGTCCAATTTGCTCTCAAGAGATTTAAATTTATATAAGTGTGTATCGAAGAAGGGTTGAGGTAGCTTGGGTATAGGCTAAAACCCCTTGGCTACAAGATCGCCAACTAGATGTGGCTCATATCAAAAGTGGAGAAAAGGCTCAACATCTAGTACCACAAATATCTCTCCAGAGCGGGGAGGCTGATCCTCATCAAGGTTGTCCTAGAAGCTACACCAGTTTATTGGATGACATTGGCTTGGATCCCCAGAGGCATCCTCTCTCGCCTACAAAACATATGTTTCCAGTTCTTGTGGAAAGGAAATCAGCCAGGGAGAATATTTGCATGGACGAGCTGGGAGTCACTAGCCCTACCAAAAAGTTAGGGGGGATGGGGTATCAAGAGGTTGGATAACTTCTTAAAAGCCTTGGCTACTAAGTTAGGGTGGCAATTGCTTATCAACAATAGTCTCTGGTTGAAGGTAGTAGTGTCCAAATACATCCATCCATCAATCGTCCAAGCATGGACCAGGCAAGACCCCAGGATGAGTAACATCTCTATCATCTGGAAGGCAATCAATAACACTAAGGAGCTCATTCAAAGTGGCCTAATTTGGAGAATTAGAGTAGGGGCAAAGGTACAGATTGGCACGGACCCAAGGGTGGGATGTGGTAACACACATAGGCTTATGGAGGGCTTGAGAGGACATTTACAAGCCAATGGCATATTGTAAATTAATCAAATCATAGACGAGGTACTTACTACCATCTTTCAACAAGTTTGGAGAATTGCCACTGATCTGAATATCCCTCGATGCTGGCAGCAGGAATGGTGTAATTACACAAATGCATTGACATAGCTCACATTAGAATAACCGAGGGCGAGGACGAGCTCATCTGGGCATATGCTAAACATGGTACTTACTCCCCCAAGATAGGTTACCAAGTTCTGATGGAGAGGCACAAGCCACAGGAACTGATACAGTGGTGGAAGCAGATGTGGAAGTTGAAGGCACCCCCTCGAACTAAATTGCTCATGTGATCTATCCTCTGCAACAAAGTCCCGACTAGGGCCAACCTAATGAAAAGATCATTCGCAGGGCCATTCTAGTGCCATCTCTGCAAATGCGACAATGAGGATACCAACCACCTCCTTCTCCACTGTCCTTGCACGCAAGAACTATGGAATGGCTTCCTCAGTTTGATCTCCTCCGCAAAGATATGGCAAGGCTCTCATCCCTCTAAAGCATGGAATAATTGGTGCTCCACTACCTCTGTCAGAAAAAATAACATCCCGCTCCTTATCAGTTGGGCCATTTGGATCGCCAGGAACCTAATTCCATCAAAAACTCGCCCACTGGCCCTCTATTACTACCAGACTACTAGCCGACTATAGCTCCATCCCCGAAGAGGACGATCAACCAACCCATAGGAATATTACACCAGAAGTTATCAATTTAGCTCATCCATGGGCTTATTTTGATGGATCAGCTCAGGAGACTGGTTATGGAGGGGGGGCCATACTTCATCTGTCTGAAGCACATGTCTATAAAATACAAATGGGATTGGGAAGGGGAACAAACAACTATGCAGAGCTCATTGCAGCCAAAAACCTCATCTTATTTGCTTTGTCCAAAAACTACCTTCATTTACAGTTATTTGGAGACTCAAAAATCATATGCAGCTGGATAAACAAAAAAGCACAATGCAATGCATACTCTCTAAAGCATATTTTGGATGAAACTCATAGACTCATAACATATTTTGATGTCTTCTCATGCCGTCAGATTTACAGGGAAAGCAACACAACCACTGACATCTTATCCAAGGAGATTGCAAACAGGGACGACACTTCTTGGTTGATCGTGGAGTAAAGAGACGACAACGCCTATTAATACAACCATAGGCTATTTATAGAACCTGGCATATGATCAATCTCCAACAGATTTTTTTTTTTTGCACTTTTGGATCCATAGTTTGAATGACCACATGTAAATATTAACGGTTTTTTTCCTTATATTACAACATAGTAAGGCTTTCTATGAAGAGCTTCGTAATATTTTCATAGACTCTTAATTGAATGCCTCACACATGAGGTGGAACATAGGTTGAAATGGTTTTGGTTGTTGAAAGGTTCAGGCTTGAATATTGTATATGCAATGCATCTGCAAAATGCAGTTTCTTATCAATAAAGAAATTGCGACTTTTCCCACGGGAAAAAATTCTCTTACCCTTATATTCAATTTTTGGAAGTCCTCAATGTGCTCCATCATTGAACCATTTTGTTTGAGATATATCAATTAGCTAAAAAAAGTGTTCCTTTTTGTATCCTCATATTGTGCTATCATTTATTCCGTAAAAATGGCCCAAGTGACAATTTGTTTACGAGAGCAAAGCCATCGATACCATACAAGCTGATTTGGTTCCAAATAGAAAGTTGCAATGCATACCTTTTGTGTGTTTGTCACATTATGGAGATTAAAATATTGCTCCATCTGTAGTATACATGTTATGCGATACTTGACATCAAACTTCATCATATCGATCTTTGGAACATGGTGTGATCCAAGTGGATATTGGTGGCCACCCGCTAATTCGACTTGGATCCCCTCTAGTGCTTCATGCAGTTTTTTTCAGTTTCCTTAATTATAGCACAATTTACTATTTTTAGCAGTTTTTCGGGTCCTAAACTTCCGGAGCCATTTTGAGGCCCTAAATGACATTTTTTGGGAAATCTACCGCCAGCGAGTTTTTGTGACTAAAAATCGTCTTTTTCGTCGTAGTCCTCGGAGAGATCTTTCCAACGGGCTATCATGCGCGTCAAACAGAGATAAGACGACCAATTCACGACCCCGGGAAGTTGATGTACCAACTTAACCAAAAACGGGGCCCACAAGTTGGCGTTTCATCTTCCAGGGTTAGGTTTTGGAATGTGAAGGGTTTTTCCATTGTTTCTCAACAATAAATAGGCCTTCGAGCCTCATTGTAACACAATTCAGAGGCATGTAGCCACACATCTCTTCTCAGAGATAAGCTACCATCGCCCTAGCTGGTTTATTTCTACTTCCGGTTGTAAGCATATTCAGTATTTTCCATTAATGAAATGAAGTATTATTTCCGCTGCATCTTTGTGTATATGGTTATCTTTGTATTTTATTGCGTTCCTGTTTAAGTCTGGATCAGGATCTCACAGGCTACTGATAGAAACTGATACTCTGGGAGGTAACCCTGGAACCTTCTTGAAGAAGAAGGAGCACAAAATGGTCCCATATCCAAAGTTCTTGATCTGTCCTTTCTGAATGGAGGATAGCTGACTCTTCATATTGGTCAGAAGAGGTGTACACCAGTTGAACACAGTAGTGAGACAATCTACAACCAAGCTAATGGATAGTCGTGATGCCAAGTGTAATGAAGCCGATATGTTTACCTTGGCTATGGTGAACAGAATGATCCTCAAGGAAAAACTCTCTACATGTTTGATTGGAATTTGGCTTCCAATCTTCTCTGGATGCCCTAGACAATATATATGCACGTAGTCTTCCATTGAAACACTACCTCATGATCGTCTTGTCGAATGCACCACTTCTCCCCTCCAGGAGAGTCCAGTAATAAAGTAAACATTTTCTGTCTCTATCCTTAAAGGCATTTGATCAATAATGAACGCATCATCTTCGATACTCCAATAACGGATCAACATTTCAAGCAGGCAGGTGTTTGCCTTCATATTTGGCATTTTGAAAAATTTTAATAAACCACATCCTCTCAGGGCATCCAAAGCCTGTTGATCATTCATAACCTCATCATCAATAGTAGCATGCCCCCTTTCCCTCTAGGTGATTGTCATCCTAAAATAAAATCAAGTTTAACCGTTAGATTTTTATGTTCTAAATTCAAATCGTGTATACGTGGGTCCATTTCATACACAGTTGCGTGTAGGGCCTATGTATACGCGGGTTTCTCATAACCAACCCGTGTATACACCATGTTGAAATTTTTGACATAATTTCCAATGGTAAAACTTCAATTTAAATTTCTAAAAACAATCACAAATTGATGCAAGCTAGAGTTGGGGGTTACTTGGTGATTTTGAGTCAATTTGAACGGTCGAATTCTTGAGGGGAAAGATTGCTTCTTTTTCTCCATAGCTTTTGCTCTCAGCACAAATGGTAACAATGGTGAGTCAAAAACACCTTTTATAATATTTGAAAATGTCAAATTTTTTCAAAACTTGATTTTGTTTCGTCTCACATATCTTTTAACTTGGGATCTTGGATTGTCGAGAATGGGTTGTTTTTCAGGATATTTTGGATGCTTTTTTGAAAATTTCAAATTGGATCCATGACCGTTGACCTGTCATGGCAGGTATCGTTTACTCACTGGCATATAGGTTAGGGGAGCCATTTCTCCGTTGCATTTTTCATACTAGCCTCCATTTGTCGATACACTTGCCATAGGGTCGATCCCATCGTGTTATGGTTCATCAACCATATTCACTCACCAATTTTTTAAATCATGACATGATGGTAGAGCCATCCTTTTCATGGGCATCATAGTTAGGACCTCACTAACATTTGTTGCCCATGCTCCTTCATTGAGTAGGCTCGGGAGTCCTCTCTAGTCCCGCCATGACTTGAGCGTTGAAGTCTCAACCCTCTTTGCTTCTTCGCTTCATTCTAGCCTTATACCCTAGAGGCTCCTCTGTGTTGAGTTGTACTACTGCATTACTTTTTGACCATTTGCACCTTTTGGCCTTGAGTTGGCTTCACTTGGGCTCGTGTTTGAGCCACTTTTTGACCATGTCTTTTGCAAAAATTAAACTTGCAATCCCTTAGCTTCTGCAACTTGACACACCTTCAGACCCGTGGATGGAACATCACTTTGAGTGTCCTTGACTAGTTTCTCCTCCCTGCATTGAGCATAGGAATGTTCCCATCCCAGGAACTAGATCATATGTTTAACTGACACTCCGTATTATAGCATTTGTTTATTCTTTTCCAACTTAAAGAAAAAGACAAAAAATATATATATTCCAAAAAAGAGTGAGAACGGGACAATATTTCCATTTATTATTGGCAACTATAGTCAATGGTGTAGCCCTTGAACAAAGCACTCAAAAGAAAGTCTCTCCTCCATTTGGGCGGGATTTAGTTCGACTTAGGTACGCCTTAACTTTGTTATTGAGTAAGTTCTCCTCCTATTGGTTATCTCTTCCAATCATATGTAGAGTTCGTTCATGCCTCCTACACTTAAAACTTATATAGAGTCATCATATGCTACCACATGGTCATCATTGAGTCATGCTATTGTTCAAGGGAAGTAAGCCTGAGTCGGCCTCTCTGCAGTGTCTCTTGACCTATTTTTCTATTGGCCATCCTTGGTTGTTAGTGTCTTGTCTATCATCACATCAATTATATTGGTCCTTTACTCATGCTAGTTTGAGAAGGTCTCCATTGACTTCTTGCTAGTGGGTCTTGTCCTTATTGACGATGACATCTTGCTCTGAGGACAGGCTTAAAGCAGCACCCTGGCGCTATTTTCATTATTGATAGGTCACCTTGTGCTCAACATTGATCAGTATCATGGGCCTTTGACTGAGTGGATTCCCTTGTGTTCAACATCAGATTTCATTATCACACATTGGGATTGGTGCAATGCCTTGGTTTCCATTTGACCCTATTGGTGGATTCCTCACCTCTGTGCCAGCTTCCATTATTGGTTAGTTCAGAGGGTTTCTATCTTGTGCTAGCTACATCTTGCGTGCGCTGGAAACGTGCTTCAGTCAGGTTACTACATCTTTTTCGTCTAATTACTTCCACATTATTAGCTTATGGGTTACAATCATGCTAGATTGATGAAGGATGCCTTAATTCCTCCCTTCTAGCAGATATTTCCCTATCGACTATGACTCATTGCTCTAGGCAAAGGTATACAGTCCATTTGGCAGTACCTTGGGGTTTGCAGTCAGTAGTGGCAGATCCTTTGCTATCGACACTGGGAAACCATCATTGTCTCCTGATTGATAGTTTCTTACAGGTGTTCGACTACAGCTCATCTATTCGCACTTGTTAGATTGTACTGGGTACCTTGACTCTCATTATCATTATCGATGAGTAGTCTCGCGTTTGTTAACAGTATACATCAATGACCGGTAATCAAACAATTTCTCACATGGTCAACTTTAGATCATTTATTCCCATTGTGTAGAAATGTACCACGGTGGTCGGTGAAGACCTCGGGTTGCATCAAAATTCTTTGGTTCACTTGTTAGTTGCTCCTGTTGCTACTAGTTGATACCATTCCACATTATATGTTGCAGTCCTTCACAGCAACATCCTATATGCTGGCATTCGAGTTGTGATGTAGTACCATCTTATTCCATCATGTTCATTTGGTACTATTGGGATCAGTTTTTGAGATCAGTGGTAAGCTCCATCCTTTAGATTCATTGATCATCATCTTATATGTGATTTTCAGACATGTACTTGTTCGATCATGATCAAATGATCCATTATGTACTTTTAGTTCCTTATACTTGTATACACAGTGGATCCACTTGTACTTGATATGCAGACATGCTTTACTTTCTCTGAGCATGGGTATGCCCACTTCAGAGAGTTGCTTCTTTCTGATCTTCTTTTGCTAGCTTGGCAGGCTGAAATCTGGTGAAGTCCTTCCCAATTTTTGACAGCTTTCCTTTCTGTATACTTAATACATTTTTGCCATCATGTTCCCCTTCTGACCTCATATATTAGGGGGCATATGTTATAGCTCCAAATACCACCTTATGTATTTGTGATGCTTGGTTTATGGCCTAGGGCAACCCCTCCTTCCAGACTTGGTCCAAATATTCCAAAAACAGTGTTCTACTCTTGTAAACGACTTTGCCCTGTATTAAACGTGTGTACACGTGGGCCAGTCTATACCCAACCCGCGTATATGTCTTAAAACACTTAAAAAAAATAAATTTACTTAATTTTTGGCAGAGATCACAGGTTTTAACTATTGATTACCTATTAGTGCCCGTGGCCCAACTGTTCCCAACTATTTCCCAACTAAAATACTACTTTCGGAGAAGTATAAAAAGACTTCAATGGGAAGGCCTTAAGGAGGAGAGAAAATAGAGAATTACTCTGCGGAGATTAACCCCTAATCAAGTCTGAAGATCCCTATGCTTCAAGCACTTCCCCAAGTTTAGGAAACCCTTGTTTCCTTGAGAGTTGATATCCTTTCACTTGCGGGAGATATCCTTGTGTTGGTTATGGAAGGAGACTTTTGAAGGCTGGGATTAGATGGACCTGGAGGATGGTTCCGCTTGGAGCGAAAAGAGGAAGACTCAGGTGAACTCTTTCTATGTTTTGATTATAGTTGTCTACAATAAAAGAAACACTGTCTTGTTCCTGATATCAACTTTGTTCATGCATCTGATGTTATTGTTATGGTTTATGTATGAATGACTATTTCATTGTATAACTAACCATCTATTTATATGCTATAAAGTTGATTTCAATATAATGCTTTATCTATATGATGTTGTGTGTCTTTGAATTGGTTGTTTTGTAGGTTCAAAGATCATGAGGAGTTGCAAAGGGTTTGAATCTTAGCTGCAACTACCCGAATGAAGGACCACAGGTATGTACAACCTCGCATAGTTTGCTTGTTTAAGCATTTTTCCTGAGTTATTTTCTTGTTTCTTGTTGTGGATTACTCCTCCTCTGCTAGGGTTCTGACCCAAAGCCCTAGGGAACTTTATCCCTTAACACCTAGCCTGCATTTTGGTGCATTTGGACACTCGAGAGGGCCTGGAAGAAAAAATAACCCTACAATGGCAAAATTTTACTAGGGTGCAAATTCTGGATTATGAGGGTGTGCCATTCAGATGTTGATGCTGCCACAAGGTCGGGCATCTGTATAAGGAATGTCCACTTGTTTCAAAACCCCAGGATGCAGCAATGGAGAAGGATGTAGGAAGTGGTAAGGACTCTCTTGACACCCCTAGGAAGGCTCCATCTACAGTACCTGCAACATCTTGGAAGGTGAGTCCACCCCAGCCAGTCCAGCATCCTACATGCGACTCTTCGGGACCCCCATATCCACCTCTGACTCGAGCCAGGGCATCAACTAAAGCAGCTCAATCATCACATACTCCTCTCTCCTCTTCCCTTGCTCTATCTTCTATTCATACATCTTCAGTACAACATTTCCATAATGCACTGCTTGAGATTTGCACCACCTCTCCATCATCAATTTATTGCCCCCTTCTCCCCCATCACCTAGTTTACTCCACTACTGCCCCTTCCATTCAATCGGTCTCCATCTCTCCCCCTTCATCACCTTCCCTGGTTCCCCCTCATCCGTATAATCTGAGATCTCAGCCTTCCTCTGGGGATTCCAATTCAACTCTCTCTGGTCTTAGGGTGTCCCTCCCCTCATCGACCATCAAACCCCTTCGAGGGCACAAAACTTACCTCTCACATGCAATTCTCTGGGATGGTATTGAGGTGGTCTCAGGGAGGCAAACCTCATTAGATCGAGCTCTTAGAGTGAAGAATACCCTTGATATGGTTCCACCATGAAATGCCTATCCTTCAATTGCAGGGGTATGGCTAGCTCGCCCAAAAAGCTAGCCCTTCGCAGGCTATTTACTGTTGAGCCTGTAGGCATTATTCTTCTACAAGAAACCCTCGGTGAAGCCCAACACATCATTGAGATCCTTAAAATTTAATCTTGAGATGGGAATTCCTTGCTCTTAATGCTACAGGATGATAAGGTGGATTGGCCTTAGGATACAATCCTCGAACCATTAACCTAATTTCGGCCTAGGGAGGAAAGGGGTTCATAGGTATCGATTTTGTTTTTCTTGTTGACCTGGGGATGGACCTCTGAGTCATGAATGTTTATGGGCCATGTCAAGGATGCGAGGCATACTGGAATCAGCTCCTAAATCTTTCTCTTACCTCTCCAGACAAACTCATCTTAGGCAGGGATCTAAATTTCTCCATTTGATATAGTGAGTCTTGGGGATCCCCGGAACAGATTGACCCACTCTCTTTCATATCATGGAAGACATCCTTGATCAAGATCATCTCATTGATATCACTATGAATAGACCACTTCCAACATGGAGGAAAAAAAGAGTAGGAGAGGCTTCCCTCACCAGAAGATTGGATCGTTTCATGCTTAAAATCTAACAATGCAGCAATTATCTCACTATATGTAGTGGGTTGGAACCGGAGGTATCTCCGATCACTCACCTATCTACCTTGAAATATCAAGTCCTCCTATCAAGCCCAAAGCCCCGTTCAAGTTCAATTCATCTTGGATTCAAGATCCCACCTATATTAAGCTAGTTACAAACTTCTGGAGGAAAAATCCTCCCTCCCAAGGACAGATTTGGGCAGAGGGCTTTTGCCATAATCTATTACATCTTAAGAGGCTCACTATTAACTGGGCAAAGGAAAAAATCCAAAGAGATTCCCTTACCCTCATCTTAGTTGAATCATCCTTGGCACACCTTATGGATGAACACAATAGGGGATCCTTAAGTGTTGAAGCCAAGTCAAATTTGATTGAGCTAGAAAATCAAAGAGCCAGAATTTTGAAGGAAAAAGAGGAAACCTAGAGAGTCAAGAGCCATGAGATCTGGCTCAAAGCAGGGGATGAGAACACAAGGTACATTCAAAATTTTTCTGAGGGAAGGAAAGCCTCCAACAACATCTGGCAAATGCCCTCACCGGATGGAAGTATTGCAAAAACCTTTAATCAAATATCATAGCAGGGTATCTCACATTTCAAATAGCTCTACAAGGAGCCACCTACCTCAAATCTAGCTGACATCATACAAGTAGCAGGGAACTTCCCAATCTTTGTTGATCCATAAGAGGAAGTTGAGCTAACCTCTCCCATCACCAAATATGAAGTTGAAGGGACTCTAAAATGGTTTCAGAAAGACAAAATCCCTTGTCTAGATGGGTGGCCCATTGAATTCTACTTAGCTTTTTTCGACCTCATTGAGAATGACCTTCTCAACATGGTAGAAGAGTTTCGGATCTCTGGAACAATGTATGAGGCTATCAATGACATCTTTATTGCCCTCATTCCAAAAACTAACTCTCCTATATCCTTCAATGATTTCCGACCCATATCTCTTTGCAACACCCTCTACGAAATCATTGCAAAGATCATTGCAAATCAGATCCACCCTATTCTCTCCCATCACATATCTCCTGAGCAATTTTCTTTTCTCCAAAATAGGTAGATTGAAGGCAATTGGAAGAGCCCAGGAAGCCATCCACTCTATCAAAGCTAAAAAACTAAAAATCATTATCCTCAAGATAGATCTTACGAAGGCATTTGATCGTGTTAGCTAGCTCTTCATTAAGATGATCCTTATCCACTTAGGATTCCCTATGGCCTTCACAAAATGGATTATCTGTTGCATAAACTCGGCATCCTTCAGTGTACTTATTAATGGCTCTGCTTCCCATTTCTTCCATGCTGAATGTGGACTCCAGCAAGGATGTCCCCTGTCTCCCCTTTTGTTTCTATTAGTGATGGAAGGTCTCAGTAGGCTCATTGGCACCAAAAAAAGGGAAGGCAGACTTAAAGGATTGAAAATGAACGATCCATGTCATCTCACACATCTCATTTTCGTTGATGATGTAATGATCTTCTTGGATGGCAGCATTAGGGACTCTACCTCCTTCCATGACATTCTTATTCTCTTTGAAAAATCCACGGGTATGGCTGCAAATCAGGTCAAATCCACCATAAATTTGTCGCATACCGCCCCACAGGAGGATCGAGCTACCATCCAATTCTTCCACTATCATTTGCACAATCTCTCGGATGGACTAAAATACCCGGGTTTTAGAATCAAACCCCATAGTTACCAGATTGTTGACTGGATCTGGTTAGTGACCAAAATTGAGAAGAGATTAAAAGCCTGGAATCATAGATTTCTATCGAGAGCTGAGCACCTCGTACTAATAAAATCAATCCTGGAAGCCACCCCTGTATATTGGATGTCACTTGCCTGGATCCCCCGGGGAATAGATGGACACATCCAACAAATATGCTGTCAATATCTATGGGATGGACAAAAGGAAGGTAAAACTTTTGCTTGTGTAGGTTGGAAGAAAATTGCATTGCCAAAAACATGGGGGGGGGGGGGGGGGGGGGACTAAAAGACCTGTCGGTTTTTGCCCAAGTGCTTGTAGCCAAGATGAGTTGGTCCCTTCTCACTTCACAGAATCTTTGGACGATTGTGGCCTACCAAAAATATATATGTCCGCAACAATTATTGGACTAGGTAAGATTACCGGACTGGCCTCGGGTGGGCATTTCCATGGTATGGAAAGCAATCCTATAATCGACGCCTTTCATCAGATCAGGCTTAGAATGGTGCATCTATTCGCTTAGGTATTGGCCCCTTGATAGGAGGGGGTAATAGATATCATTTACCACTTGAGCTCATACAATTCCTACAGCACAGGAATACCTCAACGATTTCACACATCGCTGATCCCGAGAATAGCTCTATATTCAGGAAAAATTGGAGGAAAACTCCTGAATTGAACATTCTTGTTCAATAGAAATAGTCCTGGGAATCATATCTTTCTACTTTGTCCTAAGCTCATGTACACCTTAATCATGACCCATATGTCCTAGCCTGGATAACAGCTGAACATGGGAAATACATCCCAAAACAAGGATACATTCAATTGCTGTTGGATTGCAAGCCTACTCACTTCAAAGCATGGTGGAAACATATCTGGAAAATGGAAACCCATCCTAGGGAATGCCTCTCCATGTGGAGTGTTTTAAGTAATAAAACTCCTACAGGCAAGGCCCTTATGCATAGATCTATCCATGGCCCAAACTGGTGCATGCTCTACAAACAAGACTCAAAAAATAATGATCACCTGTTTCTCCTCTGTCTGACTATCATACATTTCTAGAAAGTTATAACACAACATCTCTCCTTGCCAAAAGCATGGCAAGGCACTTCTATTATCCAAGCATGGAACAGTTGGATTGTATCACACTAGGGAGCTAAGGCACAATGCCTACCTCTCAACATCTGTTGGACCATATGGCTCGCCCGGAACAAAATAATATTCAATAATGAAACTGTCAGCTGGCCACTACTCTTAGCAAAGGTTGTAGCAACTTATTAGGACATCCTAGAAAAGGCAAACCCACACACCCGTAGAACCTCAGCTTCGGGAAAAATCAATAAATCCAAGCCATTGGCTTTTTTAGATGGAGCTTCCCAACCACATGGTTGCGGAGGGGGCTTCATGCTATACATCTCTGAACAATATTCCTTTAAGGTCCAACTAGTTCTAGGGGAGGGAACAAACAACTATGTTGAGCTTATTACCCTCAGACACCTGCTCCATTTTGCATTAGCACATGATTGCACTTCTATTCATATCTATGGGGATTCCAAAATTATTATCAACTCATTCAACAACAAAAATCATTGTCATGCTATTTCTCTACAAAATATTTTGGATGAAGTCTACAATTACAAAGTAGAGTTTAACTCAGTCTCTTGTCATCATATATATAGGGAATATAATGAAGATGCTGATAGTCTTTCTAAGGATGACTCGCCATTACCCCGAGGCTTGTGGATAATATCTAAACAGATGGAAACAAAATTCTACCAATATCACCTCAGGCCATACATAGACCAAGAATACGATAGGGTGGAAAGGCCCTAATTATAAACATTATTTTTTGCTGTTTTTACCATAATTTCATCCAAGTATGTAAATATTTATATATGCTCAAATACAGACATTCAGTCTGATCATGTACTGGAAATGGCAAGGCCATTCATATTTTGCTACAGTTTGATTTGCATTGGTCATGGACCAACAAAACTCGCATATGCCTCTGGCATCTACTACATATAATTTTTCTACTTAATGAAAGATTACGATTTTTCCATTGGAAAAAACACTGATGATTGGATTAAAATATTGTAAATGAAATTGTTAATATTGAATAATTTCCGAGAGAAGTTATATTAAGAATAATTCAAGGTCAACATATGATCCAACATCTAGATGCTGCAAAATGGACAAGATTCATTGTTATGAATATTGCACCTTAAAAATCATAAGAACCCAATAATTAAAATCCAATTTGAGGGGGGGGAATCCTTTTATAATGAGTGCAATGTATAAGATAAGAATTGATTATCCTAATGCTAGGCCTTCTTAGTGTGTATATAGCATGAAAATGGTATAATGAAAGGTTCTAGTTGAGATAACAATATAACTATAAAAATATAATAAATCAATATCTAAGGCTTAATAATGGGTTTTATTGTAAACATAGGGCTTCTGTAGAGCTTAAAATGCCCCTCCACTTTAAATAAGTGTTGTTCTCAACACTTGACTAACTATAAGCATTCACACGAACAAAGTCATCCTCCGAGGCTACTTCTTCGACTATTAGTTTCTTTTATTTGGTTAGATGTTCAAAAATTTATCAATTTCTTCGCTGCTTAATCCTCGTATCTCATCCAAATACAATTTTCCCTTCTTCATTAATCTAGGGTAAAATAATTTAGATTTGGATATTGTCATTAATTATGTTATTTAAAGAAGAAACATGGAAAAATGGATGTATATGTGACGATGGAGGAAATTGCAACTTGTAAGCCATACTTATGATTCTCTATAACACTTTGTAAGGGCCATACTACCTTGATGATAATTTATTGTCTTTTTTGTTTTTTTAGACATTGGTTTGTATGGTTGAAAATAGAATCGCTCGGGAGAATGCATATAGTTGAAAACGTAAATTTAAATAAAGTTGGATTGCAATTGAACTTATAATTATAATATTGAAAACACCATTTTAAACATATAAATACTTAGAATGCTTAAAATACCATTTTAAGGATGTAAGTAACTTTACTTTTAGTTTGAGGCGGAAGAATAGTTGGACATACTGATTAATTAAAGTATATTTTTATTTAAACTAATTACTATTAATATTAATGATAAAAAAAATTAATATATAGATTAAACATATATAAAATTTTACTAAACTTATAATATTATTCTTGACCATGAAGATTTTTAATCTACAAATACACTTTGTTACAATACCATGGCTTACCATTACCACATGTCCAAAAAATTATAACACATTTTGATGATGATGATGATGATGGTTAACGTCCACTGAGACCAAGCTTTGGTCTATCGGACCTAAAGAAACAAATTATTTAGTTTGATTTAAGATTTTATTCCTATGCTCAAACCGCTTGGAGAGAAGCCTCCCAAGCTCACTATATTTTTGACATCGTAAAAGGCTAGGAAGGTCAGTATTGCGATAAAGATTATGAAACTGAGATCTAATGTGGCTATACACAGGGCATTCTAAGAGGAAATGGTTTTCATCCTCAATGTTCCTATTCTCACAGAGATGGCAAATCTTTTCCATCCATGGTGTTTTAGGAACTACCCAACGACCTGTTTCACTATGGAGCTCATGAGAGTTCGTTCTAATCTTCGCTATATTAATTTTCTTCTTTGAGCTAGTTAAAACAGAGAGATACTTTTGATCTTCTAGGGTGGGATTGATGACCTTCTTATAATAGCTTAATTTTCTCTTAGCTGCTAGATCTTTCTCGCACTATATTTTTTCTTTGAACTTAGAAGTAACAATATTTTTAATGTTATTAATGTTTTGTAATGCATCATTCTCGTTGATCTCCCAATGGTTTAACTGGGCCCTCATGTCTTTATACGATCCCCATTTGAGCCTTAGTTGGTTTTGGCTGGAATTTAAAGCTAGCTTAGGAAGTCTATGATCTTCTATGTTATTGAGCTTGTGCTTGTACAATAGAAGCCTAGTCATAGCTAGGCTCTCGATAGGGGAAAGACCAACTTCTATAAGGAGAATAGGGTAGGGCGTATTTCTTTTAATTTTCAGGTTATACATTATAAAGTGCTTCTGGATTTGCTCAATATTTCTCTAGGATTCTCTAGAGATGTTGCAACCCCAAACCTCAGATCCATATAAGATAACAGGAATGACTAAAGTTTCAAAGAGGAACTTCTTTTTATCCCACATTACGAGGTTTTCCGCTTTACAATTATTTTCAAGAACAAAGTAAGCTTTCCACCCCCCATTAATCCTTTTCTCAATGCTATAGTTCCAGTTGAGCTTGTGATGAATATCAATTCCTAGGTACTTGTAAGAATACACTTCTTCCAAGTTATTATTGTCATACATAAAATTAGCGTAGGTGTCCTTCTTGGATTTGATAATCATAACTTTTGTTTTGTCAGTGTTAACAGTCATACCCATGATAGAGTAGAAATCCTTAAGAAGCCTAAGTTGCTTATCAAGATCAGATGGACACCTTGCGAGGAGAACAATATCGTCAGCATAGAGAAGAAAGATGATGACTATCCCAACTAAGAGCGTGCCAGCACATCCTGCTTCCTCTAAATAACCTTCGAGCTTATCAATGTAAATGCCAAATAGGGTAGGGAAGAGGGGGAAACCTTGTTTAACTCTGATATTACACTTAATATCTTTGGACCACCCCTCATTGCTCTTTAGCTTGGCAATTACATTCTCGTATAACCTAATAGCGACAGCTCTCAACTCGAAAGGAACCTTTAGCTCTTCTAATCTATTCCAAAGGCTATTTCTGGAACCATATCGAAAGCCTTTCTAAAGTCCACAAAGCAACAAAAGAGATTGGATTTATCATTATGACATTCCTCCATAATGATCCTAATCGTAACGAGGTGGTCTGTTGTTGGGTGATGCCTTCTAAAACTCGCTTGGCCTTTATCCTGCTTACCTTCACTTTCAAGACATATATTCAAGCTCCTTTCCAAAATACTACCATATAACTTAGCTAAGAGAGGGCTAATCGTAACGAGGTGGTCTGTTGTTGGGTGATGCCTTCTAAAACTCACTTGGCCTTTATCCTGCTTACCTTCACTTTCAAGACATATATTCAAGCTCCTTTCCAAAATACTACCATATAACTTAGCTAAGAGAGGGCTAATCATAATCGCCTGATAATTAGAGGGGTTATTTGTATCCCCATTTTTAAAAATAGGGATAATGAGGCTCTCGGTCTATAGCTTAGGGAACTCTTGCTTGACTGGTTGATTGAAAAGCTTGTGGATGGGGGGGATGAGGACATGGCCTCCAATTTTTAAGATTTCCACCTGGTAACCTTCAATGTCCTTAGCTTTCCCATTAGCCAGGCGTTTAACCCAAAAATCAATGTCTTCTACAGAGAAAACTTCTTTCATTGTGGGAAGGGTTTCAAAGTTATCCATGACAATTGGAGATTCATAGAGATTTTTAAGATAGGAATTCCAATCGTGTAAAGCAATTTTATTATTATATTTAGTTTTCATAGTCAAAATCTGCCTCCAAAATTTCTTAGGAGCTACCTTAGAGAGGTATAAGAGACTCTCTTGTCTTTTACGAATGCACTGCCTCTTTCTTCTTTTAGTTAGGCCTTTGTATATTTTTATCTTGTCCATCTTAAGAGATTCATCAACATCTTCCTTAATAGCTCTCCTCACATTTTTACAGTCTTTGTCATACCATGGGTTGGTTTTGCTATTTCTTTTCTTATTTGAAACTTCAATTGAGAACTTGTTAATAGAATATGAGAGGGTTGTAGTAAAATTATGGTAGAGGTATTCTATGTTGTCCATATTAGACAAAGGTAAGAAAATTAGTTTTTAACTCTTTTAGAAAGAGATCGTTTTTATTTCTATCAAATATTAAGTTATTTTGGCTATAAGGATTATTTTCTATGGGATCTCTATGCATGAAAAACTTGAGAGTTATAAGTAAAGGCCTGTGATCAGAGTCAGGCTCGTGGTTGTTTAAGATGTCAAGATTTATTATTTCGTTGTATAAAGGGAGATCGAAAATAACGTAGTCTACCATGCTACTACCAAGCCCATGGATGCAGGTCATCTGGCTAGAATTGGGCCACTTCTTTAGACTGTTGCAAATTATGAGATCCTGAGCACTACAGAGCTCGACTAGCTCCGACCCAAACAGATTCTCCCCGAGGTTTTTAGAGATCCTTTTGTACCTACTAGCCAAAGTAGGGTCTTCATCCAACCAAAGAGGGTTAGGGTTGGAATGATTGCTTAGAATAATAGCTTGTTTGCTTGAAGTTTGAGCATTAAAGTCACCTATTAAAAGGATATTACCTTCATTCCTTAGGCTAGAAATAACACTTATATATCATTTGTTTTAATTAATGAATTCAATTAAAAGAACAAAAATAGTAAAACTAATTTGGAAATGAATATATTCCTTTTATATGCGTATACTATTAATAATATTCTAGAATATTCCATGGAAATTAAATTTTTATTATCCAGTGAGATAATTATTGATAATTAAATTATACTGTAAAAACTCTATTCCAAAATAAACATTTCTATTGACATAATTAAATTAAAAAAAAATTACAACATATAAAAAAATATGTAGTATATTATTAAAATTAAAATAAAAATATATTATATATGTAATATAAAATTTATATAAATATAAATAATGTTTTTTTTTCCACGGGAAAAAAATGAACCATCTATTAAAAATAGAGCGTTACAAAGCAAACGCTGAGCATTTCGGAAAGACTCGTTTTTCGCCTTATAATAGAGAGAAAGAAAAGTCTCAACTGGTTGACAATACATGCATGCTAACTATCTGCTCACCAGTCTCACCGACAAAACAAACAAAACGACCCGTCTTTTCCACGCACACCTCCTGGGATCCAAAAGAAGATAACACGCAGAAGAGATATGAGAAAAGACAGAAGTTGAGAGTCCGAAAGATCAACGAGGCAAACAACGTCCTTAGAGAATCCACAGTAAGCACTAGAAGGATTCTCGAACTCAAGAAAAAACGTTGAGATTACACAGTGGCTCGGGCCTCCTTTTTCAAGGAAAACAACCCCGGAGACATGAAGAAGTTCTTCAAAAAATGTAGCAAAAACAAATGAAACAATTTCAAACTATGTACAAA
Organism: Pinus taeda; assembly: GCA_000404065.3. NCBI lineage: Eukaryota > Viridiplantae > Streptophyta > Pinopsida > Pinales > Pinaceae > Pinus > Pinus taeda. The sequence continues at coordinate 13,544 of APFE030334929.1, read as the reverse complement.
ACACAAAAACAGTTTTCTGTTAAACAAAAGCTTAAACAAAAACGGGTCGTTCGTGTGGTCGAATCACTCCATTTTCTTCCTCCAAAACTGTCCATGACCCCATATCTTGTTCAACACCCTCTTTAGAAAGGAGATTGGCTTCATAGTTCCTTTCCCTGTAGATATGGCAGAGAGAAATCTCTGTGAAACGACATTTAAGACGAGAAGCTTCTTTAAGCAGAGGAAGCAAGATGAAATTTCTGCAATGTTGAGTCCCATTAAACCATTTCACAACGTTCATTGAATCCCCAAAAATTTGGACTTCTCTCACATTCCTAAGGATAAGCCAACAAAGAAGGAAATGTAAGGCTTTCAATTAAGCAAAGTTATTAGAACCATGGCCAAGACCAACAGATGCTTTAACAATCTTTTCCTTTGATAAATGAATAATCAAGCCAGCCCCGCAGCGTCGATTAATGTCAGAGGCCCCGTCAAAATAAGCCCACGGAATTGAATATCTAATAGATTCTTGACGAACAGCTCTCGTAGTAGGAGGAGCTTGCAGAACAGGGATACTATCATAAATAGCAACTCCTTCTGCAGCCAGTCTTCCAATCAGGAAGACAGAATCCTTAAAAACGACCCGATTCCTAGCAAGCCATGTCCCCCAAGTTATGAGAAGCAGAATGGATCTCTCTCTGTCGTTTTTAGCTTCATTCCACCACTTCTGCCAAGCTTCCAAGAACCCCCGCCCTTCCCATCTAAAAGGAATTTTGAGCTACCTTAACATTTCGGCCCATAGGCTAGTGTTAAAAGGGCATAAAAGGAACAGGTGTTGTACTATTTCGATACTATCTTTACAGAGGGGGCACCAGCCAAGACCAATCCTTCCTCTTCTTTGAAGAAAATCCCAAGTAGGAACTTTATGTAGCAGGACACACCAGAAGAACAGTCTTGTTTTAGCTGGCCCTTTTAACTTCCAAAGCGGTTTAACCCACAAAGTCGGATTCTCCCACCAATTTTGGGACATCAACCATTTATACCCCATCTTTGGAGAGTAAAACCCATTCTGGGCAAAGACCCATCTAAGTTCAATTGGAGAGTCAGAGAGCCTGATTGATGAGTTGAGAAGATCCCTTCTATACAAGTCCCATTCCTCCAACCATTCTTCATCCAAATGTAAATCTCTTCCTTGAATCCACCCTTGACTCCATATGGTGGCAACCCGGGGATCAACCACCTGATTTAAAGTGTAGAGTACCCTATCTTTTAAAGCCGAAACCAGCCCCTCAAATAGAGAAAAACTCTTTGTACATCCTATCCAAGGGTATATACCCAGCCTGATCTAAGTTCCATCCCCCACATTCCAAGCCAAACCCTTCTCTATAATTTTGACAGAAGCGACCACAATTTTCCAAACCACCGAGGAGTTTTTGGAAGTCTTTTGCGGCAATCTGGTCCAATCTAGTGTTGATAGAGAATCAATATACTTTCTTTTAGAAACAGAGGTCCACAGGTTCTCAAAAGAAATGAGCCTCCAGGCGAGCTTTGCTGGTAAAGGTTGGGAGAAGCAAGCAAGATCTTTTATCCCCCAGCCTCCCCATTCTTTAGGATGTGCCACTTTATCCCAAGCAATCCAAGGGGTAACTTTCTTTGATTTGGACCCCGCCACAGAAACCTGCTGCATAATTTGTCAATTGAGGATAAGGTTCCTTTGGGAACCCATGTCAGACTAGCCCAATAGACTGGAACTGCCATCAGAACAGATTTTATTAACACTAGCCTACCTTCCCTGGAAAGCCACTTGAAATTCCAATGTTTCAGTTTGGATTCAATTTTTGCAAGGATCCATTTCCAATCTTTGATCCTGTAATTATCAGGCTTTAGAAAGAACCCCGGGTATTTAAGAGTATCCTCCAGCGATTTGACTTCAAAATTTAGGACCAACTCCACTCTGCACACCAACTCTCTCGACAAACCTGTGCATGTGAGTGTGGATTTTCTCTCATTTATGCAGAGACTAGTAGCCTTCAGGAAAAGGTCCAAGATCCTCTTGAGCTTCCTACAGTCCTCGAGACTTCCATTGTTGAACATAATTATGTCATCCACGAAGAAGAGGTGAGTGACCCAAAAATTATCAGCTACTTCAATACCTTTGAGACTCCCCTATCTTTTTGCGTCATGAATCATAAGACTAATGCCATCTACTGCCAGCAAAAACAAAAGGGGGGAGAGCGGGCAGCCTTGACGCAAGCCACATTCAGGACTAAAAAAACTGGAGGCCGCTCCATTGATCATGACAGCTATGGACGATGAAGAAACACAACTCATAACCCATCTCACAAAATCATACCTGAAACCCAGATGAATTAACAGAACCCTAAGGTACATCCAGCTGATTCTGTCATAAGCCTTTGACAAATCGATTTTCACAACAACTCCTTTTTTTTTCCCAATTTTTAGACTATGAAGAGTTTCTTGAGCAACTCCTACTGCTTCATGAATTTGTCTGCCATCTAGAAAGCCAAATTGCTCAGGGGAAATGTTTTTGGAGAGGAAAGGTTTTAGCCTAGAGGCAATAACTTTTGCTATAATTTTGTATACATAGGTGCACAGGGAAATGGGCTTGAATTCATCAAAAGAGCCCGGGAGATCAGATTTGGGAATGAGGGCTAGAAAGGTGGCATTGAAGGGATGATAAATTGATCGTGTATGCCTAGAATCTTCCACAACTGCCACTAACTCATCTCCAATGAATTCAAAGAAGTGTTGGAAAAATTCGAGAGTCTAGCCATCTGGGTCGGGGATTTTGTCCTTTTGCATTGATTTGAGAATGTCTTCTACCTCCTCCTTAGAAACAGGTTCCATGATGGATTCATTTCCTTCCTCCTCTATGAACCTAGGAAAGAACTGGGCAACTCTTATAACTTCTGTAATAGAAACTTCCTCTGGCACTTTGAAGAGATCCTTGAAATAATTGACCCTTAATGAGGCCAACTCTTCAAAAGAGCGAGCCAATTCACCATTGGCTTTCTTCATTTCCTAGATTGTATTAGAGTTTTTCCTTCCTTTAGCATAATTCTGAAAAAACTTGGTGTTATTGTCCCCCGCCTGCAACCAGATCGCTCTACTTTTTAAGTGCCAACTTTCCTCCCTGAGCTGGAGGATTCTCCTCCTTTCCATCTCCAACTCTTGAAGTCTAGCCCAAGACTCTACTGTTCCATAGCCATTACCACCTGGGTCTTCAAGGAGGGAAATCTTAGAGTTAACATTTTCCAGGGTTTCTTCTTCTTTCAGTTTCTTATGGAGGGCCCAATGCTTAGAGGCGACCTTCATCCTTTTTAAATTATCCATAAAAACCTTGCTACGACTCTCATCTTCATTGAGATCATCTTTCTTCCAAGTGTTATGGAAGAGGCTAATAAAAGATGCATTCGAGAGCTAAGAGGCATTAAATTTAAAGGGAGTGCCCAATTTAGTGAAAGCTCCCTTCACTTCTAGGAAGATAGGGAAATGATCCGAGAGACCACCTTCCCCAAACCAATGTCTAAAAACCTATAAGTTTTCTGCCAGCGATTCACAGAGAAGGAAACGATCAAGTTTCTTCCCAATCCATTATTGTCCTATTCTTTGGTTCCTCCACGTCGAACACAACTTGAGTGGGGAGACATCCACCAGGAGAGATGAGGCCAATTTATTTAGAAAGAAATCAGAAAGGGGATCTGCCTTGGCTCTTACCCCCCAAGGTTCTGTCATCCCCAAAGAAAAGTTAAGATCTCCTCCAATTATAAGATTTGGGTGCGTCAAAAAAGATTTAGCGAAGAAGGGGTTCCAGAACCTTTCCCGATCCAAAACAGGTCCATAGACATTAAGAATAAGAAAAGGGATGCATAGTTCATTGGAGTATAGTTCCATAGCCAAGACGTTTTCCGATACCCAAGAGGAGATCTCTCGAAGTACCTTCGCGTTGAAGCCCAGTGCCACCCCTCCTGAATGTCCATTAGCATCTATGGCATGGAAGCTCCAGCCCAGAAGAAGCTTAACGATGCATCTTGTAACTTCTTCCCCCTTCCCTAGAGTTTCTTGGAGTAGAATAATATCAGGTTTGTTGGACCTGACCAGTTCCTTCAGTGCTAGCTTTTTGGGTAGACTAGCTATACTCTTGCAATTGTAGGATAAGATGATCATTGAAAAATCTCAGGGGGTGGTCGGTTTGCTCTAAGCACCCCTGGCAGAGACATCTACTTCCCGTCAACAATATCGATGACAACCTTCAACTATGCCTTCGACTGATTATATTTCCTTCCTCTTAGCTTCCTCGGGCTTGCTAACACCATGTCCAGCTCTAGACCTCCCACAGCAAGCCCTTTCCCCTTTCTGTTGGCCAAAGGTCTAAGATTATAGGGGGGTTCAGGGCTCCAGACAATAGGAGGGATAGATGAGACAACATCCATGGGAATAGAGGTCAACTTAGGAGAGGATGGAATGGCCATGATAACACTGTCTAAAGAGGCTTGACCCTTCCTCAAGTCTGACAGATCATTCAGGAGTTGCTTGAAAGGAACAAACTCATCACAGCAAGACTGAGATAAAGCAATAGAAGAGCATAAGGAAAAGGAAGGGGATAGAAGCAAACTCGCCTAAGCCGCCCCTGCCTTTTCAGAGACTGCTGAGGGTCCTAGGAAGGTTATTAGGGTTGAGATAGACTCACTTGCTGCAAACCCAGGCTGTTCTTGTTCATCTTCCACCACTTTCTCCAGAACCAACCCCTGAGCATTTGCCTTAAGATCACTCTCCTTGATCTGAGCCCCTTCTTCTTGTGTGAACACCTCCTGATTTGCCTCCAGATTTTTTCTACTTCTTCTTTGTCTTCGGCGACGATGGTGTCCGAGAGGACACTCCCGGGCCAGATGTCCGTATTTATGGCAACGATGGCATTTGAAAGGGAGGTTTGCATAGTCCAGGGTCTAAATAAACTCTAGACCTCGATACTTTAGGTTCCTAGCATCTGCCAGAACTTCTTTGGGGTTTAATCTTACCAGGATACGAGCAACACTTCAATCATGTGTTCATAAATATGATCTATCAATGTCGAGAAACTTTCCCAGGGTATTACCAATTGAAGTGAAGGCCAAGTCAGTCTAGAATTGCATAGGGAGACTCGGTAATTTGACCCAGACTAGAGACTCCATCGATTTTTCTTTCTGGGCATAAAACAGGGGCATCCATCTTTTGAATAAAATTGGCCTCTTCCTGAAGCTCTAGTTCTTTTCCAACACCCATTTGACATGCTGCTTTTGCCCAAATCGAATGCAAAACCAACCTCTGTCCAGATTCTTGATCTCTTTTGGCTGACCCGGTGCTTCTTTCCATTCTGATTGAGCCCAAACCTTGATGTAGTCTACTGAGAACTTTCTTCCACGAACTCTGCCAACTAAAAAGGTTTTCGAGGCTCCCATCGCCTGATCTATATGGATATCCACTCCGAAAATGTAGCTAGAGTGCTCCTCCTTTTATCTGATAGGTTTGTTCTTCTTCCGCTTCCCACCCACAACCTCCTTCTTGGCTTCTCCCTCTCCTGGGTTCTGATTAACAGGAGCATCTGCCTCTTCTGTCCCAAGCAGCTCAATTCACCTTCCAATAGGGTCAATGTTTCCTTCATCCGCCTCCACAATCGTCCTTTTTACCCCAACGCCAGAGGCTGAGGCTAGTCTTCGCACTTGTCCCTCTTCTTCGGATCCTTTCGGATCCCCTCTTGCCTCTTCATTGGATGTAGACCTCGACAGGCTGGGGAGTGGCGCTTTCAAAATAAGGTTTTTAATAGGGACCCTTTCTTGAGTGCCTTTTTTCAAACCCCCTTCTCCCACCGCCTCGTCAAGTAAACGTGAGTTCGCTGCACTATTCGAAAAGAAATGTTGCAAATTTTTCACGGACACATCATGACCCCAGCAAGCGAGAAGGTCTTCTGGCACTGGTTCTATGTCGACGGACTCGCATTCGTAAACCATCTCCTGCTCTTCACATCGACCTGGTTCCATTCAACACATTGTATTACAGTAATACGATCCTCCGAGCAAAAACTTGAACCTTCGACTTGCAACTCCCTGTTCTTGTGGCTCATCCATGGGAGCCAAGCTCATCAACCATAAATATAAATAATGTTATTAAGAATTAAAATAAATTTATGATAAATTTGGATTTACCAAAAGTAAAAATTACCCAGGGGAATATTCTATTTATAGATATTTCTAGCTATTGGAAGTGTTCATTTCACATTTCACAGTGACACATCTCTAATAGTAACTTGAGATTGGAAAAAAAAAAAAAAAGGTAAGGTTTCCACGACAAATAGATATTCTTGTCGATTGAATTAATTGCTTATAGGAATATGTTAGAATATCGATTGGGATGTACTATTTTTTGTCGTTTTATTGAACGACATTGTCTAATGAAGTTAGACTTTACAATAATTTCAAAATGAATTTGGTAAGAAAAACTGAAAGAATTTTGATGGCGGGAGTATTAAAATATTTTTTTTTTAACTTCAGTTTTATTGAACGGGTGTTGTCTAACAGCAAGGGCTAACGGGCATACTATTGGGCATTAAATGCCTCGCTACATGCGCCCCCGTTAGCCCGATAACACATGCGTGCGGTGATTTTTTATTTATCTAATCACCGTGTGCGCGTGTTATTGGGCTAAGCGAGGCGCATGTAGCCAGACATTTAATACCTAATAGTATGCCCATTAGCTCTAACCATTGTCTAACTAAATTAAAATTTGTTATAGAATAAATTTAAGTTAGAATTTAGTCAATTGTTTTTAAAAAATTCTAATTATAATAATATGAAAATATTTTTTGCAATGAAAATAAATTTAATCTCATAAAAAAAATCTTTAAAAAATTCAAAATTTTAGAATAATTTAAACCTAACAAAAAAACTCCCAAAATTTTCAAAACCACATTAAAATTTGAAGCACAAAATTATGACCTACTTGACTACGATTTATTGAACGACTTGCCATGCCATGCCGCGTGACGTAAGAATTATGACCAACATGTTATAAAACAAAACTGAGCATGGGATAAAATCTATGTTGCACAAGGTAATTTCGATACACCGGAACGAGTATTCTGTACTACTAGAAGTATTGTTCAAATTTACATAAAACTTTAAATGGGGGAGAAGTATGGTTCAAATTTACATAAAATTTTAAATAGGGAGTGGTAATAATATAATATATTAAAATTTAATATATATTAAAAATAAAATACAATAATTAATTTATTTTATTTAAATTGTTAATTTAATTTATTTGGTAAAGAAATATGTAAAATAAAAAAAATCAAAATATTAATTCATCAATAATTTTTCAATCATAATTTTTTCCGAGTAAAGAAGCATGAAGAGCTCCCAAATAAATAAAAAAATTTATTATTACTCAATTGTTAGGGGATTTCATACAATGCTATATATTAAGTCACTCCTTCAATTCTTCACCCTTAATGTAACTTCACCAATAGTATATATATATTAATCTAGAGATAAGAAAACATAAAATATATATTAATAGTAATTAAAAAAATTAAAACAATAGAGTTTAAATCCAACATTATTTTTAAAAGAGTTTGTATAATAAAATTATAAATTTCCAACTTAATATATATTTTATATTTAAATAAATATGATTTTTTTAATAATATTTATATTTCATAATTTCAACTTTTTTCTTCAATATTTTATCTTTTGTCCATACTATTAGGACAATAATGATGGTTTTCCATGTGGCCAACAATCTTCATAAATTCTTTTATATTCATCCGCCATTAGCGTAGATGAGGAGAATGAATAGCTTTCCAATGACAAAAAACATGATTGGTCAGGAGCCTCATTTTTATTTGGATAGAAGGGCTTTCCATAAACAGATTGTTTCTCTTAGTTCGAGACCCATATCAAGATCTAAATCTAGTGACATACCTTTCCCTTCTCACAGTTCCATTAGTTGACAATGTCGATGACTCAGGTGCTATTGGCAGTATCGATGATGCCCATAATGATCCGCCAAGGTTGACCCACTTTCACTTACTAGTGTAAGTTCGTCATCAATGACATGGCTGATTTGTCATTACATAGAAATCTTCCCCTTGTACTCATGCTCCAGAATCACTTACACTTACGTTCGATGGAATTCACTGACCTTCAATAGAATCCATGCCTTTCTGCTGTTGGGTCGACATCAGTCACATGGATAATTTATTGAAAATCTTCCCCTTCTACTTGTAAAGACCATCTTGGTACTGTAGACAGCGTAGATATCATATGGAATTTCATAATTTTGATTTAAAAGTTTCAATTTCACTAAAATTATTTGGGTAGGCTTGTTTAACATCGCTTCTAATTTAGTTTTTAAAATGGCGTGAATGGTGAAGATTAAAGATATATTTTTTTAAATGATATTTGAAAATGTTTTTGGATATATACACAATTGAGTAAATGAAACTAAGAGTTTTTAAGTAATTTTTTTTTCTAAGACTTGATTGGCTAAATAAAACAGATTTAATAATTTGAGGTAGTTAGGATGACTATGGATGAGATTACTTGTTTGACCAAGAAAATGTGAGCTAATGCTACATAAATAATAGAGGAATGGGACCTTGACCCCATATAGAATTTCCCCAACACACTCTTATCAAAATAAAACTTGAAGAGATATCCAGGGTATGAGTAAATGTGGTGACAAAGATTTAACATATTTGAAATGTAGATGATGAGTCGATGGAAAAAGTCATCACAGTTCCCACCAAAGTGGAAATCCAACATGATTGTTACACCACAAGAATAAAGAAAGACATTAAAAGGTTAGTCAGCCAAGCATTGAAAGGGAAGTGACAGTTATAGAATATGGAAAGTCCTTGAGTATACAAAATCCTGAATATTCATAAAGCCTAAAAGACATATTGTCAAAAGTTATCATGAATTGTGTTTTAACATCACATCGGTATTGAAGGAGTTACTAGCAAATTAAATTTTGTAACTACAAAAACTTAATGTATAAATAAGAATGCTCCTCATATATGGGGAAAAAGAAAAAGGAGGAGGGGAAGTAGTGAAAGTGGAAAGGATGGGCGTTCTTGTTTTGGAATAATTTTTGCAATATTTTATAAAATAGGCATTACCTACTAATTAATTTAATTAATTTTTTTGAAAGACAACATGTCTATTTTGCATGGTAATTGTTGGTGTTTGTAGTTTATTAACCGTATATATTTGCATAAGCTTGCATGGTATAATAATGCTCTTCATATATAGGGGAAAAAAGAAAAAGGAGGACGAGAAGTAGTGAAAGTTGAAAGGATGGGTGCTCTTGTTTAGAATAATTTTTGCAATATTTTATAAAATAGGAATTACCTGCCTATTAATTCAATTAACTTTTTCGAAAAACAACATGCCTATTTTGCATGGTAATGGTTGATGTTTGTGGCTTATTAACCCTATATAATTTCATAAGCTTGCATGGTATAAGAACACTCCTCGTATAAGGGGAAAGAAGAAAAAGGAGGGGAAGTAGTGAAAGTTGAACAGATGGGTGCTCTTGTTTAGAAAAAATTTTGCAATATTTTATAAAATAGACATTACCTACCTATTAGTTGAATTAACTTTTTCGAAAGACAACATGTCTATTTTGCATGGTAATTGTTGATGTTTGTGGCTTATGAACCCTATATATTGCATAAGCTTGCATGGTAATTATTGATGTTTGTGGCTTATGAACCCTATATATTTGCATAAGTTTGTGAGAATGTTAGGATTATATTATAATTAATTGATGTGTCTTAATGTGGTTTACACTTTTAATGGTTGAAGAACAAATCAATATGTTGATAAGTCTATAATCATTAAATACTTTATTGAAGAAAAATAATGTTATATAATTATATTAAGCTTCATCTAGTCTATCAGTTAACCTCCCTAATTCTCATTGAATTAATATTCACTATAAGTAAATAATATATGTAGATATATATGTAAGTATAGAAACCTTATTAACATTTAGACGCAATTTATAGCTCAATGAAAGGGATCCCTAACCTTGAAGTGGTAATTAGTCCCAGATATTGATTGAAGAATACCATTGCAAAGGAAATTAGACTTAATTTTGGCATGTGATCAAGTCTTACCCTTCATTAATGATTGCTCCAACTTTATTTCCATCAACACAATCATTTCCATGACTAATTCTACCACTATACTTTCTTGAAAGGATGAGAAAGAGAGAAAAAATGGACACATTTTTTCATTTGATTTACCACTACCATATGCCATTATTTCCTTTAGATTTGGGTAAACCTATAATAAAATCCATTTAAAATTCTTCAAACATGCAATTTGATAATTTTAAACCTATGTTACAACAACAACAACCTGTTTTGTATTATACTTAATTTTATCGTGTATACATTTATACTACATGTTCTTTTTTATTTTGGTAAAAAAAACTAAGTTTATATCCATTGAACAATTACAAAAGTATCTTACTTTTGTAATAGGCACAAAAGATTTCACTGATGAAAAAGGCGTTTACAAAGAGTACATAGACATAATTTACATCATATGAAAGTTTACAAAAAATTTAATCTGAGACATTTGGAACCTATTGGAGATTTTTTCTTACTCATAGAAATTGAATTTAATCTCCTTTAATAACATCAAAATATATATTACTCTGACAATTCCAAGAAAAATATGCATAGAACATGAATGAGACACTTAGTACAAAAGGAAACAAACAAAAACCCACATATAGAGGACAAAATAACTAATTAAAAACCATTAGGGGAAGTAGAGATTCTTTTGCATTTCCCATAAGGATGTTGGTAAGCTCTCAAGCCAAAATTTCACAAGCAACCTAAGAACGACCAAAAGTACGAGTGACTGCAGAGGTGATAGATTTAGTAAGAGATAACTACCAGAGACATAGGAGCCCCATTTTCTGAAGGAGCAATGAGAATAGATGGTGCAGGGTTGACCATTAGAACAGTTGGTGTAATGTTGACCTGTGGAGTGTGGATCATTATTGGAGTGTCAGAAGCATTCCCTGAAGAAGAATCATAATCTAACACAACATGCGTCTTCACCCTTTGTAGATATATTAGAATATCATCTAAAGAATATTGTATGCTCATGAGAAGGCATTTAAAATCCTCTTGTCCTAGAAATATCTTGTAGTGGTCCACTTATTTGTCTAGGATGACCAATCAAAGCAAATAATCGAACTTTTGGTGGCCTGCAACAGAATGCAGAAAATGCAATTTTCTCTTAACAAATTTTCTAGGGTCTGGAATCCAATTGAATTCTGAATCATCCAACTTAGATTTAGAAAAGTAATATTTGTCCCCAAATTCTAGAGAATCAAGTTATTGAATCTCCCTTCTCATTTCCAAGGGGATTATTTCAAACATAGTTGCCACGAAATTCCACTCGAACAAACTCCTACAATGAGAACTAGACCTTCTACTGAAGCCTCCACTATGGCTTACCATTCTCTATTAAGGTGGCATAGTTGATTAGAGAGGTGCACCAAAAGGATAATTTAACTTCACTGCAATATTTCGTTTAGGGTTTTGAAAGAGATACAAAACTAAATCCACAAGGAGAAGATGTGAGGTATTTTGACAAACTGCTATATCATCATCATAATAGGAAATGCACCATGGTGGAGAAAACCCATGCCCTCCAAAGACTCTTTTCACCAAAAATTAAAAGGTGGTAGAAAATGACACAACCAAGAGAACTGAACATAGTGATTTGAGGAGTAAACACAATGTCAACTTCTAGAACACTTTGAGGTTAGTCAATGTCGTAACTAGGAAATGGAAGCAAAGAGAAATAATGATGTGATGGTCCAATGTTCATGAGGAGGAGGGTGAACTGAAAAAAATAATCATGTAACTTGTGTTATACCATATCAATGACAAACTATCTATAAACATGAATACATTACAAGACTCCCCAAATTGGCATATTGGGAAATAGAGTAAACTAGTTAGTAATTTTAGAGAAGCAAAGAAGGTGAAACCATTAAAACCAGATGGAGAAATTACCTGGGTAATAGACCCCACACACCAATATTGGATAGCTCAAAGAGAAATCTGAGAAATCAATACCATGAAGCACCTTAAAGTGTCGATGAGGGTAGAACAACCACCAATTTGAAAAATGACCTGGAGACTGCATTGTGCAAGAATTGAGTGAAAATAATTGACTATGAAACCTTTGCAAATAGATGTAATATTTTACCTTAGGAACTCCCCTCCACAAAAAATGGAAGAATGATTATCGACTTACTGAATAGGTCATGCCAAGCATGAGAGAAAATTACAAAACCATAGATGTTACAAAATTAAAAACCTCATTGCATGATATTATGTACCAATGCCACCCCTTGCATGACCCAATCCATTTATAATCACATGAAGAAGAGACGTCTCACAACATTGAAGGACAATTACGTTGTCAAGGAAGGACCAAGGTAGGACAGTTCTGTAATGCTGCACACGTCTTAAGAAAGACATTCTCGATGTATTGTGAGGATCCATTAATGGCTTGCAGGCATACTTCCTTCTCTCACATGGTTGATCCTGTCAAATAAATTAAGGCAAAACCTCTGAGGACTAAGCAAACCATAGTCGATGCATAGAACAAAATCTAGAAATAATACTTGTAGTCTACCATCAACTTTGCACTTGGATTAGGGAGCACTACCAAAACATATATCACCATTTTTAACCCACCTTTCTTACACATTACATTGTTGAAGGCACACTTTGTAGTAATCATCCACATGCTCTAGGTCATTCGATGATTGATGTCCATTGATGTGGTGGATAACACCCCCATCAAGGAACAATGACATGAGCATTTACTATTGATGACTTTGGAGAATAAATAAGTCTGTCAAGGTTTCAATAGCATATTCAATAGGAAATTGAATTTTGTCAGCCATTGTACCAAGTAGGTGAAGGAAAAATGAGGTGTACTACAATGTTAACTTCATTGTCGTCCACCTTCTGGTTGATTTTTCATTTTCTAAATTTATCTCAAATTTTAAGTTTTAAGATAGTAAAATTTAAATACTTAAGTATTATTTATTTATTTGCTATATTATTATTATTATTTTAAATTATTATTTTAATTATAATTTTTACTTATGTTTTTAAATAGCTACATTTATAAGCAAGTTTAAAATTATAAATTGATTTCTATTTTACTTTGATTTACTAAGTTATATAGTTATTTTATCTTTTATCTTTTATTTATGTATATTTTTAAATTAATTTTATTTGGTCCACGGGGTCTTGGATATGTAGTGATTGGGTGCTCTGTTAAGGCACTCCTTGATGTGAAATCACTAGTTCAATTCCCCACCCCGATCAGGGTGATATATTGGACATGATGAAGATGTTGTCGTGCCAAGCTTACATAAAATAAAATAATTTTATTTGAAATATAAGAATTAGTTGGAATTGTATATTTGAGTTGCTGATTTTGTAAAATTGGAATGGC
>APFE030334927.1:0-11359 GCA_000404065.3 Pinus taeda | reverse complement strand
GTATATTTTTCAGTCAAAATTGTGTAGGGATAATTGGAATTGCAAATTTGAGTTGTGTAGTCTACACAAACCTAGTGTTCTAGAATTTTTCAGAATGCTAAATCAATTTATATATTTAAAAACCCAATATAAATAACAAAAAATTACATTCACTTCAAAAATTATATCATTAAATTCTGACAAAAACCAAAGTGAAAATTAGGTAGAGATGAATTGCAAATTTGAATAGTTGATTCTACAAATATTCTAAAAAAATTTCAAATCACTGAATCTATTTATATATTTATAATTAACAAAAACATATATCAAAAAAGATATCTTTCTAATATTAAAAAAGATACAACAATAAAATAAAATAATAATGATATACTGAAAAAAAAAAAAAAAATTATTCTTATATTTCATTTTACATTTAATTAAAATTAAAACAAAAAAAATAATACATTAATTTACAAAATGCAATTTAATATTTTAATTATCAATAAATTTCTGAATACTTCAAATAATTTATAGTCTTCTCATTTTTTTGGGTCAGTAAAAATGTATTAAGAGTCCAATTTAAAATTTACGTTTCTCTCCGTGTCTCGGCTGAAGTAAAGAAAATCTGTCAGGATTCAGGTTTTCAAAAGTCATATATATATATAATTATATATATATGAGTTTATTTAAGTATGGTATATATCAAATTTTATATATTGATTTGTTTATTGTTTTTAATCGGTATGAAAGAATTTCTCTAGTTTTTATTGGTTAGGGAAAGAAAATGGAAGTATGAATTTTTGTGAATTTTTTTACAATTAAATTAAGAAAATTATTTTAATTTATATGTGTAAATATATTAAAATATGAGAATTTTTAATCAAAATAATTTTAAATTAATTATAAACTATAAATATAATAAAAAAATGACTTTTTAATTTAAAATTTGTTTTTTATAAATCATTTGTAAATGGCAATGTTATTAGTCTATTGCTACTTATAACCAATATGTATTTAGGTGTTAATGATGTTGTGTTGGGTTTGAAAATAGGCTTAGAGTCTACATAGCCTAAGGTGAGTCGTGAGGCCAATTAAATGAGTGTTGGAGCAATTTAAAGCACAATCAAAATCAAAATACATGTAAAGATCAAAATGGATTCCATTTTAATTAAAAGAAGTTGCTATATAGATATATATTGTTTATATATATTTTTTTATATATAAGTAATGGATATCTAACTATATTTTTTATCTATTTTATAATTTAATATAAGTTAGTCCACTGGGCTTGGGATTGACGCTGGATTGGCGTTGCTTTGTTAAGGCACTTCTTGTGATAGTACTCTTTCAATCTCCGTGAGTTCTTAACTTACCCCAATTTATATATATAATATAAGTTTAGAAAATAATTTTGTTAAAGATAAATATAAATTTATAATAAAAAACATAATATAAAAAATAAAAAATTAAAGAATTGAATTAATGGATAATTAATATTAATATAACAAATCAAAGAGAGAAAAATTAGGATAGAGTTATATTAAGCAAAGTTTTTTGGTAGAAATCACATAAGAGAATTATATTTTCTTTTTCTATTTTTTATGGATATTTTAAGTTCAACTTAATATGTCTCATATTATTAAATCTTGACTAGTCATGATTAATTTTGACCAGATATACCTAATTATTCAAGTTCATACCTACACAATTTTGACATTTGAATTTTAACTAAACTATTTCAATGATTCAAATTCCAACTAATGGACCTTTAATGCTTAAGCTTGAACATAAATGTTCACTATAATGACCGTACCTTTATTTGATTATTTAAATTTGTTAAATTTAGAGTCATTGTTTTTTTATAATAACATAAAAATTATCATAATCAAAATTTACTTATATATATATATGATATAGTATATTATGCTAGTCTACTATAGGACCAAATGCTTAGCATTTTCTGGTCAATTTGCCTTCATAATTTGATGAGGATTTTTAAATCATAAATTAAGTTATTTAATATGCAAGATATGAGTCTCTCAGAAGTTTTTCAAGATAATCCATTTATGAATTCAAAAGTGCATTTTAAATAATCCAACAACCAAAAAAATCACAATCTTGCTTGAAATTGTATTATCAAATTTAAAAAAACAAAACAAAAACTATTTTATCCATTAATTAAAATAATATATTTTTCATTATATTTTAACAATATTTTAATTAATAAATTTATAATATTAAATTAAAATAAAATATTAAATTTAAATTTAAAACTATTTAAAATAAAATAATTAATGATTTAAATAGAATTAAAAATAAAGCCACTCTTTTGTTGTTTTATACATACATACTATATCTTTAAAGAACCTTGGGACTTGTTTTTAAGGTAAAGTGAAAACAAAGTAAATTGTTAACATGGCCATTATGAGTACCCTATCCTCCTTGGATTTCAGACTCATTAAAGATTCCATTTGACTACATTATTGGCTCATAACGATAATCATTGATCTCAGGTTTGTAAAATGGTAAGTATTATTGTGTTTTGTTTTCTTTGAATTTTGATCATTGACTTTTGTGGAAGAGCTGTTCAAACAAAACTTTCAGAATCATTAAAACTTAATAATCATTTAAAATGAGGAGAAAATTCACACTATAATTACTTGTCACTTTTTTAACAAATAGTAAATAGAATTCAAGTATGAAAAAAATTAAGTAAAATTAATAATTTTTTCAGTAAAATTAAATTTACAACATTTTTTTACACCATTCCCGGTTGTGTTTTGCATGCATTTTTAAAAAATATTATTGAATTTTAAATTAATTAATAGATGTTTAATTTATTTAAAAAAAAAAAATTATTAAATTTTAAATAACTGAACTATTTATAAAAAAAATTATTATAAAATTTTAAATATTAATTTTAAATATTTATAATAAAAATATTAATTAAAAATTAATGAAAATTTTATGTATAAATATGGTTTTATTAGAATTAGATTGGTGTGGTGGATTTTTTTTGTAAGTTGCGGTGTTACTTTTTCTATTATATACAACAATAGTAAAATTATACAAAACCAGTGATCTCAACCTGCCCCATAGGGAAACCACATCTGTTGGTCACTCATAGAAACAAAGTCTGAGAATGTTCACTTGTCCACTTTGAAACAGCATATCAAGAAACAAAACAGTACCCTATCAACATTTTATCTTTTAGTATCTAGTCTCCGACCCATAACAAAACTGCCATACAGACTGATTCACTAAGGCTTATCACAAAATTCAAAAAAATAACAGGACAGACGATCAATCTACCCAGATTTCCTGCTTGCATTCTCCCTCACACTTCGCTTTGGTTAATTCTCTATTTTGTTATCCTGGTTTCGTATCATGAGCTGCAGATTGGTCATCTCCTTCTTCATATCTAGCAAACCTTGGGTTATCTCTGCAATCTCTACAGCGACCTGCTCCATTGCTCTGGCTAGCAAATGTTTCATCACCCAATACATGTGTAGTGCCCGTTTATATAGCGTCAGGCGACCTCGCGTATTCCCAGGATCTGGAAGCAGGGTGATCCACTCCTCCATTTCTGGGTCGGAGGGTTCTTCTAGAACACTGAATTCCATCACATCTATTATCCTCCTGATATCGCTATCAGTCCCCTGGACATACGCTTTCTCTGCTTCCTCCGCAGCCTGCTCTATGGAATGCTGACCCCTCTTCTGTTGGTTCCAAGCTAGAGTCTCCGTCTTGTGTTGGGTTGCCTGCTGAGGTCTTCCTCGTCCCCTGCTTCTCCTTCTGTTTCCTCTTTTTGATGGTCTGCCCCTGTTATTGCTTCTACTGCTCTGTCCTACTTTGAAGGTCTCCCTCGCCCTACATTTCTTCTTCCCTATCTCCATTTCCTGTTCTCCAGAATTTTCATCTTCCTCTGTTATTTGCTCCTGCTCCCCCTGGGTGTTCCTCCTTTCTCCCTCCTTCCTCCTTCCGCCATATCGCTCGACCGTCGTTTAGATCTAAGTCTCACGTCTCCTCGCCACCTTCCTGGACTTCAATTTGTCTGTCGTTCTACCTGCTCTTGTTCTTAAATGGATACCGCCACCTGACCTCTGATGCGGCAGATGATCGTCGTCGATCCTTTCTCCTGTCATCTTCATAATTCCATCTACTCCTCGCCTTGGTATGCGATCTCATCTGCATGTCGTCGCAGCTCTCCTCATAATGATCGCCTTGAGGTGTGGCGCGTGGTGGCCGGTACATCCCATCACTGCCTTGAGCTGCCCGTATTTCTCCACCCCGACCGGGGGAAATTGGTGTGGTGGAATATTATTCTTAACAATAATTGTTAATTTTAAATTGTAAAAAAAATGGATTAGAGTTCTAAATCCATGGGAATTCTAAATCTATTTACAACATGATTCCAATAATTAAAAAAGAGTAATTAGGAGGGAACTTGGTACTATATCAAATATTTTTAAAAATAATGATATTGTGTAAGTTTTTCTTTTCTAAGTTTATATAAATCATTAAAAGTTAAAGAAAATTCTAAAGGTTAGAATTTTAGACTTCTTATATCATCAAATTTTAACAAGAGAAATATTTTTTTTTAATTTCCAATAAACATACTACAATATTTTTTCATGAAAAAAAATAAATAATAAATTAAAATAAATAAATAACAAAACAAAACTTATATTAAAAAATAAAAAGATAACATTATAAAGCTAAACATAACATCCCAATACCAACTGATCACCAAATGATCATCCCTAACTTCTAAATCCCCAAAAAAACAAAAACCTATCAAGCCCTTACAAAAAGACAAACTTCTTCACTATTCTTGACAAGGAATTTATCAGATCATAACACCAACTTCCCAAATTAAAATATAGACAAACATTCAAAGTGCTCAACTGAATCACCCTCCCCTTTTGCAAAGTGTAATTTTCCTTCATGTAAATCCAACACCTATTTGGAAAGAAGATCAGATCATAACACCAACTTCCCAAATTAAAATATAGACAAACATTCAAAGTGCTCAACCGAATCACCCTCCCCTTTTGCAAAGTGTAATTTTCCTTCCTATAAATCCAACGCCTGTTTGGAAAGAAGATTAGCTCCCCTGTTGTATTCCCTGTAGATGTGTTGAATTTTCAGCTCCTAAAACTTTGTACTTAACTGAAAAATACGGTCCATCTGCAGTTATAAAGAGATCAATTTCATATTATTCTTAAAACAGAACCAATCCACTATAACTTTTGAGTCTCCGATTAGTTGTAAACTAGAGATTTGCTTGAAATGAGCAAAGAACAAAATATACCATAAAGCCAAAATCTCACCTCAAGTATTGGTCTCCTACCCACAGTTCAATTTTAAGTTGTAAATTCCCAACACTAGACATTTTAGAACTGCACCAACACTACATCTAAATCCCCCTTCTTGAGTTGCACCATCAAAAAACCCAACTACAGTATGACTCTCCAATAATGAAGGATGAGTTATTCTCAGAACCGAATTACTTTTTTCTTTATCAATCTCCCCCATATCCTGCAATACCTGCTGGAAAACCTTGCCAATAAATAGTTGGTGACCTTCAAAGGTAATTAAATTCTGACACCTCCAAACTTCCCAACTAATGAAGCATGGAATTTCTTTCCAATCACTTATCACCTTAATCTAGTTTTGAAAAATAACAAGAAATTGAACAATCCCCCATACCTCTTGAATTTGAAAAAATAATTAAAACATATGATTCTCCATACTTCTTTAGTAAAGGGACAATCAACCATTAAATGGTTAACAGTTTCTTCCTCAACTCCACGTAGAATGCATCTATTCGGACCAACAACCCCTCGCTTTGGTAAATTGTCACAGGTCAACACTCTATTCTCAACCAAAAGACAAAAAAGCAACAGAATTATCAAAGGACCTTGCCACTTCCATATCTCAACAAGTCAATCTTTAAAATTGTCGATAAGTTCCTCATTGAATTGGACTTCGTATGCCAGCGTTGTTGATACCTTCCCTCCTTTAACATCCCACGACCAAACTAAAGAATTATCAAAATCTGACAGCATGAAACCAAAGTAATTAATACCCAGTACAAAGGCATTCAATTCACATTTTAAATCCTCTGAAAGGTCGAGTTGATCTACATATTTCCACTTGAAATTAAGCCCACTTCCATAATCATCTAAAACATCTTGAGCTAGAAACAAAATTCCTTTTTCATGGAGCTCCGAGAGAAGATCCAAAGACATTTTAAAGTACGATTATGCCCCCACTAAAGGATCTACACCAAGACGAATCTCCCAACCATTACCTAGGTGCCACAAAATCCAATCAGAAACAATATGAAGAGAAGAAGAAAGAGCCTTCCAATAGTTAGAAACCCCTTTGGAATGCTTTCTCCCATCTCTAAACCAATCCACCACCGATTTCTGTTTCAAATATTAACATCATGCCAAAGACCAGGAATCATCAAACATCTCCACAAGCTTTTAGCTACTAAAGCTCTACCAAAATCAAATAAATATTTAAATCCGTATCCTCCCTTCTTTTTAGGCTTAGCAAGCCTACTCCATTTAACCAAGTGAATACCTTCTTTCACTTTTCTACTGGTCCATAAAAAACTAAACATCCTCCTACGAATATTTTCCAAAATAGCTTTAGGAATATTTGCCATAGATAACCAATACACATAAATGTTTTCCAAAACATATTTAATCAAAATTAATCGACCTCCTAACGTTAACCATCTATGACACCAATTTTCAATTCGTTTTTCGACTTTCTGAAGCATCCATATCCAATCATTAAAGGAATAACAATTGGGCTTAAGGAAGAAACCAAAATACTTAAAACCTTCTTCTATAGATTTGACTTCAAAAGAAAAAAACCGATTTAACTGAAAAATCTCTTCATCAGACCAACCAACTTCCATAAATTGAGACTTTTGATTACTAAAAAGCATACTTGTGGCTTCTAAAACAGATCCAACGCTTCTTTAAATACTTTCCATTCAAGCAGAGATCCTTTCCCAAACAAAATGATATCATCTACAAAGAGCAGATGAGTAATTCTCATCCCATTTTCTTTCAATGCACCTTCCAGACTCCCTTCATCAACCAATTTCTTAATGTGTCTACTAAACCCTTCAACATTGAGCAAGAACAACAGAGGAGATAGAGGCCAGCCTTGCCTCAGTCCTTTTTCTCCTTTGAAAAAACAAGAAGAACTTCCATTAACCAAAACAAAGAAATTGGCTTATTTAATACAACCCATTATCCAATTAGTAGCTTCCAAACCAAGCCTAGCCTGGAGAAGAACCAATCTAAGAAAGAACTAATCAACTCTATCATAAGCTTTTATCATATCCAATTTAAGAACAAAGCTTTAGATTTCTTTGTCTTAATGTTATGCAAATCTTCCTAAGCCACTCCGATGGTATCATAAATTTTCCTATCCCCTAAAAATTTGAATTAATACTTAAACATACCCTTGGAGAGAAAACACTTAATTCTAGAAGCTATAATCTTTGAAATTAACTTATAAACCAAGTTGCACAAAGAGATAGGCCTAAATCTTGCATACGATTTAGGTTTGTCACTTTTAGGAGTAAGGAATTAAAAAGTAGCATTTAGAGCCCCACAAACCTTACCATTCAACCTAGATTCCTCCACCACATCCAACAACTCAAGACCCAAAAGATCAAAGAAAGCCAAGAAAAATTCGACAGTCCATCCATCTGGCCCAAGACTCTTAGAACTAGCAAATACTTTCAAAGTAGCCAACACTTCTTCCAATGAAACATGACTAGCCACCTTCTTTCCATCTTCTAAAGAAAAAAAAACCTAGGATAAGCTTGAAGAACTTCAAACTGATGTAAAATAGATATATTTTCCTTAGTCTTAAAAATTTTCTAGAAGTACCACGAGGCTTCCTTTTATAAATATTTATGACTTGAAACTGAAGAACCATCCTCCTTCTTAATCTCCCAAAAAAAATTAATCTATCTTCTGTAATTGGCATAAGAATGGAAAAATTTGGTGTTCTGATCTCCACACGCAAGCCAAGAAGCTCTACTTTTTTGCCTCCAAGTCTCCTCCTCCTACTTTAATAGCTCACCTTTCGATCTTCCTTCTCCATCGCCAAAGCTTTGTCATCCTCCCTCACAAACCCACCAGGATATAAAGAGTAAAGCCTTTCCAACTCCCATTCCACCTGAACTAATTCCACCTTAGACTTAGTTTTTTTTGTTGTTCCCACCCAATTACCAAATATTTTAATTGTTTTAATTTTACAACTAATATATCCATTGGAGAGGAATCATCCAAAACCTGAAACTATTTCCAAAAGGAACGAACCGGTTGGTTGAAATCTAGATCAGATAACCATATCGAATTGAATTTAAACGGGTACTTAATCCTTTCCTAACCTTGATAAATCTGAAAGACCATGTGCATATGATCAGAAATTTTAACATTTACCACCCACGAATGAAACTTGAGTTTTGTTTCTGCTAAACTATCATCAATTAAAAAATGATCTAACCTCTTAGTCATATTATCCTAGAATGCTCTACCACTTCTCCAAGTGGGAAAAAACTCAATCGGTTCCACATCAATAAGCCCAACATCCTCCAACATTTGATTAAAGAACAAAGCTAAAGGATCAAGTCTGGAAGAGGAGACCCAAACTTCTTGACTAGACTGAGTAAAATTAAGGTCAACCCCAAAAATTAGCCCCTGTTCCTACAGAATACCATCATTCTTCAAGCCTTCCTAGAATTCTAGTCTATTATTTTAGGTATCGTAACAATTAACCAATTTCAAGCCTTTATTAACATCCTTGACCAAATCGTCCAATATTATCCATATAGAAGTCAGAAAAGCATCAAAATTATCTTTGAGTGGATTCCAATCCGAAAGTAATCCACCAGATAACCCATTTGAGTCCATTGTACACATCTTCCAATGCTTCAATAACTTAGAAAACACCTATCTAGCTTTGGATCCACATACCATAGTTTCCTGAGCTAAAAACACATCAGGTTTCATGATCTCAATCAACCTCTTGAGGGATAAAAATTTAAGAGTGCCCCAAACTCCCTTGACATTTAGACACATAACAATCATCTTCTACCCCTAGCTAGGGCCTTCTATGCTCTAAGTCCCCAGGGACCTTCAGAAACATGAGTAGACTTAACAACATATATGTCTTTCAACATCACTTTCTTTCACAAACTCCTTGATTTAACCGGAGAGAAATATTTATCTAACCCACCAAAGACAACTGATTTATTCTCCAAACCATCCTTGGCCTTATCCTTAACATCTTCTTGGGCCTCTACATTAGATAAGGAATTAAAATCACCACTCGAAAAAACTTGGAGAGGGGAACGCTTTAAAATGTCTTTATATGAAGGGATAAAAGAATACAAAGATTTATCAACCACCTGGTTTACCGAATCCTCCAAATTTAAATTCACGCAACCCCCCTCCAAAAACCCAAACTCCTTGAGATTCCTAGACCTATATCAACCTCATTTGTTTTGGAACCTTCCAAAGCAATGTCACACTTCAAATAACCCAGACCATAAGAAACATTAGAGCCATCACCAGACTTTCCATTATCAACTAACTCACCATAAAAATTCTTATCCCCGGGAATAGAATTAACCAGAACGCCAAAAGAAGAATTTTCTTTACATTCATCATCAGAGACCAAAAAGCATAAAGACATTTTAAGCAAAGAAATAGACGACTCATGGAAAGCACTAATAACAAACGATTTCTACAATAGTGTTAAATCCTCCATATTAAGAGAAGAATACAACACTAGAGAAAATTGCTTTAGCTTACCAAGAAAGGAGTCATCATCCAGAGACAGAGCTCAAATATCTGTCTCCAATGAAGGATCATCATCTCCCACAGTCTACAATGATGTTTTTTTGTTTTCAACCATATCTTCTTCATCAAAGAAATCCACCACATACTACTTCTTGGACCGACCTAGACAATATTTTTTCAAATGCCCAACATCTTTACAGACCATGCATCAAAAAGTTGTTCCCCAATAATCCAATCTCTGAGTATGAACAAACCCTCTCCATCCCATTTCTACCTCAGTTGGAAAGTCCTTGTGCATGTCCATCTCGACCATAAGTTTTCCAACCCTTTGGTCCTTACCAGATAAAAAACCTGATTCAACATGCAAAAACTTACCCAAAGGTTCACCAATCTTCTCAAAGGTTCACAATTCCAGAAAACCAGTGGACACCCGAGCATCAAAACCCCTCAAATGGTGAAAACGAAAATGATCTTTCTCTGGGTTAAACCAATGCATCCATCATTTTAACATCATACTCCATGAACCACATAACTAGACCCTACCTAATATCTTATTTGCATCCTCTACCTCTTTAAACTTGAAGTAGAACCACCCTAGAAACTAAAACCATGATTTCCGGAGAATAGCCAAGGAAGGATTTCCACTAGTCTTCAACCCACCCTTCAATTTCAAATTTAGATCAAGCCCAATAATTCACCCCTCTGAACAACGCACACATGGAAAGAGAAGAAACCTCCTTAAGCCCCACATCTCTACCCAAAACCATCTTGGGTCCAACCTTTCTAGGCTTCCACAATTTAATAGAAATCTTCTTTGAAGAACAAGCAGGTGGCTTGCTCCCAAAAACCCTGAATTTCTCACCTCCCTTAGAGCTCTGAATTCAACTAGAGAAAAGACCATCCAAACATTTCGAAGACATTCCCAAATCCTTTCCTTTGTCGGTCGCTTCTACATCAAATAGCTCGTTGATAATCTCAATGGACCTCGGGGAAAGAAGATAGACTACTTCTTTATTATCTAGAACCTCCTTTGTCGAAGAATCAGTCCCTTTCAATGCTCCAAGATTATTCTCATTAAAAGGAAAATCGGTATCGTACACTAGTTTCTTGTTGTCACTAAATGCTTTCCATGCCAGTTCCCGATATTTGTCAGACTTAAGAACCACTTCTTGGCTCCACAAAACCTCATCTACCAGATCCATTAAATAGGCCAGCTCGAACTCTGACCAATCATTAGAGCCTGCGATCTCCATGGTTGCATCTCACTGATTCGAGATCAAATTCAAGCTTGATTCACGTTGAAACCCTCTGTCGACTCTCACCTCCTCCAATATTTATAGAAAATACTTCAATATTTATAAAAAATATCAACTATCATCTAATTAATTTTATTTTATTTTTTTAGTTTTAAGCAATAAATTTTATATTAAAATAATCATCTATAATGATCATAATCAAAACATTCACATAATATTTATTATCAGCCTAGATCCTTCTTAAATTAGAGGGATGAAATCTTAAGGTGCAACCCTCTT
>APFE030334925.1:0-17896 GCA_000404065.3 Pinus taeda | reverse complement strand
CCTTTTAAATGACAGGAAAACAATGAAAGCTACATTGCATCCATAAAGAAGGAATTGGGGAAAAGTTTTGAAATGACTAATTTGGGCTATGTTCATTATTATCTTAGTATTGAAGTAACCCAACATCTGAAGTCCATATTTCTTTCTCAAAAGAAGCACATTGGATATCTGTTGAACAGTTTTGGCATGACATAATGCAATCCTCTTACTAATCCAATGGAACAAAACTTAAAGCTCACATCTATTGAAGGAAAGAATTTGAGGATGCAACGAAGTATAGACAACTTGTAGGAAGTCTCAATTACCTAACTACTACCAGACCAAACATTTCGTTTGCTATTGGAATCCTCTCCAGGTTTATGAAAAATCCTTGTGAGGGACATTGGTCTGCTAAAAAAAGAGTTCTAACGTACTTTAAGGGAACTCAAGACTTTGGAATCAAGTATTCACAGGTGGACAACTGCAGCTTGGTTGGATACTCTGATTCAGAGTTTGATGGAGACAAAGAAACTGGGGTATCTACTTCAAGATATGCTATGAGTCTTGGATCAGGAGTTGTCTCCTGGAGATCACACAAACAATCAGTTCCAACAAATTCCACAATAGAAGCATAATACATGGTAGTAGTTGAAACAACAAAATAAATTGTGTGGCTCAAGAAAATTCTTGAAGAGTTGCAGGTAAAACAAGTACAATCAACTACACTCATGAATGACAATACCTCTACAATAAAGTTGGCCAAGAACCCAAAGTTCCATGATCGAATGAAGCACATCAATACTAAATATCATCTGATTCAACATCATGTTAAGGCCAAAACAATCCATCTCCGTCATTGTTCCACTAATGAGAAAATTGCAGACATCTTCACCAAAGCACTTGGAAGAAAAAAGCTTGAAAGATTCAGAATGATGCTTGGACTCACCAACATCCCTTCAGATTAAAGGGGGGAATGTTGACACCTAATCATCAGGATTGGGTGAATATAATTAATGTAAATAAATAATAAGAAATATGAACAATCATCGGGAGATGAAGTGAATAGTCTCTCCCTCATGTATATAATAAAGACCAACCTGAAGGAATAATACATGAATCAATTTGTTTTCAGGAGTTACTGCCTAGCCTGACAGAAAAGGCCTACTGAAGTCAGAGAAGCTAGAAGAAAGAGGAAGAGAGGTAAGTTGGACTTGCTTGTAGAGGCTAGTACAAATATGAAACTCCAACAAGAAACTTCAACCCAACCCTGAAAACTTTATTTTTGGCTCAAAGATAAGTTTTGATGAAAATAGTAGAATTGCAGTAAGGGGATTGTTGCGCTTTCCATATGTAAATTTGATAGCTATGAGGTAGGGAAGTTCAAGGTTTTTGTTGTCATGATGGATTTGTATGAAGGTTCTAGTACTTATTCTGAGGTTTCCAGCATTCCACATGGAGGAAAAGGTCATCAAGTTTTCAGTTTGTAAAGGTGTTGCAAAAACAAACAGTGCACTGTGAAAGTGGGGTACAAGCCACAAGGAGATCTACACGTGTTTTGAAACTTGCTCAGGAGGACCATAACCATAATAGGAGAATTTGGGGCATACCCAATTGCTTCATTTTTTCAGGTAGAGGCCGCAACCATATAAAGCATGGAAGTCACTTTGTTTTGTTGCAAATCTGCCTAATGGTGTTGCGAGTTTGGATAATTAGCCATCTTTTGTCCTAAAATTTGAATTTTTGACTTCCAGTAATAGTTTTCAGCACATAAATATATGGAAACTTATCCTAGGGATTGTGTTTAATGTTTATTGATCATTATTCAAATCTAATTATGTTTTAAACTTGGATTGGCTATAAGGAAAACAGTTCCTATTTTTAAGTATATGCACCAGATTTTGATTGTATCTAGTTAAAATTAGTTTTAGTCAATGAATTTGACCACCTAGGATAGTAGATCGAATCTTTTATGATGTATAAGGATATAGAAATCATTGTAAAGGTTTTTCTGGTTGATTTTAGAGAGAAGAATTTTTTAGAACTGTACTTTTGAAGACTTTTTGCGAGTGAATGAATGGAATAGCAAGTGATTTGCAAGGATTATTGTGTCAGAATTTTGGTGGCTTGTGCTCCTTTGAATTGTGAGTTATCTTATGTAATTTCCATCCCTTTAATCTACATGTTTCTTGCTTGGAAAAAATAGATGATTGATTCAAAATTCATCCTTAAAAATTCTCTGATTAGTTTCCAAGTTATTAATGTTTTTCATATTTAGAACAGCATTTTGGAATTCATCTATTGTTTGATGCTCTAATGTGATTTTCCTTCACTTTTTCTTCCTTCACCTTCCACAAAAATTTAATGTAAAACCACCCTCAAAGAAGCCTATCTTGCCCCTATGGAGAAACCCTCTATTTTCTCATCATCTCACTGGATAGAAATAAGATTTTGAGAATGACTCCAGCCCAATGGTTTTCCTCCTTTTCTCATCAACAAATCTCTAAAATCAAACCGCTTGTGAGCTTATACTTAGCCTGATATCCTATTTGTTGAGTAAACTAAGTGGAAGAGCCCTCTCTAGGCTAGAAGGGCAAGATTCTAGCCTAAAGTGGTTTGTGGTTACCTTTGTCATTTTCTTCTTTCAACCTAGGAAAATCACAGAGTGCTAACACCATATTCCAATCATGAATGTGGCACCCATAACAAAACCAACCGGGGCCTCCTCAAGCTTTACCGTATATCCTGCTAAGGGATTTCTAGGCCTGAACTCTCATCAATACAACCTAGCCTTACTGCAATCCCCACCATATCACTAGGCCTTGAACAAGCATGCATTCCTCCTAATCCCTCCACCTAAACCATGAGGAATTTGTTTGTCTCAACCTCTTGAATTTACCATGTGTCTCACCATTAGAGGTCAAGGGATTCTTAGGCATGCGAGGTCTCCACTCTCTAGGCTTTACCCTGTATCCCACCATTACCGGTCAAGGGATTCCAAGGCCCAATAAAGGGTATTCATCTTTGATCTTTACTGTGTATCCCACCATTCATCGGTCATTACCGGTCAAGGGATTCCTAGGCCCAATCAAGGGTATTCATCTTTGAGCTTTACGGTGTATCCCACCATTCACCAGTCAAGCGATTTCTAATCTCAATCGAGGTGTTCACCACCAGCCTTTACCATGTATCCCATCCCAAGATTCCTAAGGCTTTTGCTAATCATCATGAGACCACACCACTAAACTTTGAGTCCATCCAGAAATCTAGCTCAACCAAAACAAGAGAACTCCATCACACCATGGCTATCCAAAAATGGCAAGACAAGACTGAGGAACATTGTCACACCTTGCAAAACCCATGCCAATGACAGGAAGAGAACCAAAAACACACATGCATGTACCATGCATGCAAAAACTAGAAAGGAAATCATACATGCACTTGATACCTACAAGTAATCTTGTTATAGCCACTTGATCCTGCTCTTCCTTACTTGATCTTTGCCTCCCTTTGCTTTCTTTGTACTTCCTTTGCTTTTCTTGATCCAATGCTAGAGTGCTCCAAGAATTCTCTAAGTGTCCAAAGTGAGAGAGAGAGAGGTCCAAAACTAAATTGACAAAATGGTACCAACTGATCCTCAAAAGCATTTTTATTAATGAGGCCTCTATTTTCTTCATTTTCTATTATTTCCCTTCATTTTCCTCCTCACATGCAACATGTGACCTTTCACCTTCCTTTTCTCCTAATTTCCATTAGTTTCATAAATAAAATTATAATTAATGTCTCATGTCTTTCCAAATCATTTCCTTTTGCCTTTGCCAATTTCCTTAGCCATAATAAACCAAATGAACACCCAAACTAGGATGTTTTGTCCAACATTGAGCTTGGAATAAGTGTCCCATGACCTTGATTATTATTTTTATTTTATTAACTTTATTACATGGAATTTTGACCAGAGTTGGTACATTATGCATTTCTTGAATGATACAATCAACACGTCATCCTATAAGTTTACAAATCATCATCAAAATGATACACCATATCATCCTTATTAAAACAGTATGGTTAAATCATTCAATAAGATCTTGGAACATGGTCTCAATAAGTTTTACCATGTTCAATATGGAAATTGGGACTGATGCATACATGTAGTGTTATGGGCATATAGAACTACATGTAAGCAACTGATAAAACATACTCCCTTGAGATTGGTGTATGGAAAGGGAGCCATAATGCCATTAGAATTTTAAGTACCAAGTCTCACAATTTTCATTGCTATAAAAATGTTAAATTATTACTCCTTAAATAGAGATTAGATTAATTAATGGAATTAGAGGAAGATATGCTCATAGAAATAAATAGCCAAATGATAGAGAAGCAATGATAGAAGTCCTATCATGACTAGAATATCTAATACAAGGTCCCAAAGCATAGTGTTTATATTACTACTCTTTGATAGCAATATTCTTCAACACCTATGTAAGCTTAAGATGGGATGGTTGGGACCCTTCAGCATAATCCACATTACTAAGGTAGGTTCCATCAAGCTATTAACACTTAGTGATCAGCCATTGAAGGTCATGGTGAATGGATATAGGTTGAAGGTGTACTATGGGTTCCAAGGCTCCATGATGCCATGGATTAGCTACATCAATTATCTCTTTTATAGGGTAGGGTTAGTTGTCATGATACAATTTTAATGTAGTTATTTGAGTAGCATACAACATTTAAATTAGTTCACAACAATTAGTTAATATGATAGATTCCCAATATTTTTTAAGTTAGAACATAAGTGAAGGAAAAGTCACGGAAGGATGTGATGGGCCACTCCATGATAAATCACATATGTGGAAATGACACCAAAAATATGGTAGCACTGCTATATCAACTAATGTTTGAATAACACATGAGGTTAGTTAAGGCAGGGCTCAAATCCCATGATTGACATTAAATACCAACCACTTGGAGTTATTTGCTTGAATGATAAAGGGAATGACCACATGGATGTATAGTTGTTCCTTGCCACTCCAATATTTCATCATTTTTGTGGATAGAGGTTGTCAAAAATGATATCAACTGAGCTAAGAAGTCATATCCATGATTTCCACTAAGTGCAAGTGTTCACGGGTACAGACAATCAATAGGGTATAGGAATTCAATATTCATCCACATTGTTAGAGACCAACTCATGTAACCAATTGTACTCCAAGACCTTAGTGTAGGGTGTGTAGGAAATTCAAAACTAATTGCCAAGGATAGTGGACTTCACCTTATCACCAATGGTGACACTTGTTACAAGGAAACACACCCAAAATATAGATGTCAAGGAAGAAAAAATTCTAGAGATTGAAATTCATACCAAAGTGGAGACTGATGAACCAAAGTTAAGAAAAATTCCATTCATTAAATTCATGGACTTTACCATACGAGACAAGAAATAGTTTCAAGAACTTTGATTAGAAAACAATGCCAAGGTGGTAGTAGGAGTAGACAGAACCTCAAAGGATCTTCTACAAAAATGAGCTAAGACATTGGAGCAATCTGACATCATGACTTTGTTGGATGTACCACACTTCAACCAGGGCCCATACGTAAACAACTACATTCAATTCTTTCTTAGCAGACTGCATGGTAGATACATATGACTAAACCTTTCCTATCTGGTGAATGAGGATACAACACACACAGTCTCTAATCTTTTATGCAAAGGCAAATATCCAAATATTGTTATTTTAATGCATGATGGGTTAATAGAATATGTATATAGCTAGTTTAGGACATGGAGTGGTTCAAGGGGTGTTATCATATCTGATGGGCCTCTAAATTAGACATAAGTTAAGGTCCATGCCTCTAAATTAAAACATAAAATAAGGCCTATGACCATCCTTTAGCACATTCAAACTCTCTTTCTACATTAGATAATTTATTTTTAACTTTAATATATTCATTAGGAAGGTTTATGAATAATTGGATATTTGTGCCTAATATTATTTTTTGTGGAATATTATGAGAATGTTGGGTAGATTATAAAGATTTGGAGGAGGAGATAATTTAGGGACTTTTTTCCTAGGACAGGAGGATCAATAATAAATAATAAATGAACAAGATATTATGGAATTATGGCACAAATTGTGGAACTCCAATGATTGAGAAAATCTAGGAATGTGTTCCCTGCCATTTAATGCAAATTCCTAATATTAGGGACTAGATCCACTAATCAAGGGATTTTGGTGGGGAAAGCTTCCTCCATTCATGGGGAATGATTCCTAATCATTTTGTATAAGTACCAAGTCGAATTTTCCTCTATGGGTTGATTTTAATTAGTGTTCTTGTGGAGAAAACTCGTATTTTTGCAGCTCCATTATATTTTCTTGCAGGGATGTCATTGTATTGATGAAAATAATGAAGATTGGTGTCATATTTAGCTTCTAAATCTTGTTGTCCTCCATAGGTCTCTGAGTTTCCTTGGGCTTGGCCACACCAGGAGCCTCAGAGTCCTTTTGTCTCATTTTCTTTCCTTCTTTTCACTTCTTATTCACATGCATCTCTTGTTTTTATTTCTTTCTATTTCTGCATTTATTATTAATGATTTCTTGTTGTAGGATTGAGTTAAATGGTTGATGTAAGTTCTTTTGCAGGATCACAAGAATTATTTCATCCTTGGAAAAGATATGGAAGTTCATAGTAATCATTAGGCTGCTTTGATTAATCTTTTTATTCCCAAATCTAGATTTTTGGACCTCCTTTGTGGCAAAGAACAATAATTTTTTGCTATTTTTTAGAGCATTCTAACGAGCTTCAATCAAGATGATTACACTTGCATTAGATCACAAAAACATTCTAGTTCATAACAAAAATTACCCCATTGCATTTGCGCTTGATTAAGTTAGCCATTTTTTAGATTTACTAGCTCACTAGTTCTCGATTTTTTAGATTTTCGACTAGTAATGTTTTTTTATTTTTTAGCATGGGTTAATAGAGGTATTTTTGAGTGATTCCACTTGGAATGGGGACCTAAGACATCCTAGTTAATAAAAAAAGAATTTTCCCATCCAATTTGGATTTTTTTCTTGGTCATTCGATGAATTATAGTAATTTGTACATCCTATAGGAAATCACTGTAGCATCCTGTAGGAAACCTTTTTTTGAGCCCGAATTGAGAAAAATCATCATTGAAGCTCAGATTAGGATTCCACTTGACCTCCATGCCATCAAGACCATTTTAACCCTCTTGCTCCTCACTTAGGTCAGCTTTTTTCTAGTTTTCAAGAGTAATATTTTATGTCCATTTCTTCTATCTTCAGTCTTACATTAGATCTCATCAATGTTTTATATCATTATACAAAGTTTTCCTCATGCATGAAGTAGACAGCTAGCTCATGAAATTATGTTTTCTTTAGATAATTGAAATTCTTCTTGTTTGCATGATTTTTGGGTAAATCTCAATGTTTGATGCAGTGCAGGTGTTTTAGGAGTACAGAGAGATTTCATAGTTAGCAAACTCATTCCAACTTCATCCATCCATGGTCCTCACTTTCTTTCACTAAACCCTCACCAATTTCATCATTTCACAAGGAAACTTCTCAATGCTTTTTGAGCAAATCCAACCATCTCCCAACTTTGGTTTTGAGTTTTGAAGTGGTCCTAGGCACTCCCTTGCCTCATTCCATCCACCAACCACCTTCCCTAAGCTTTCCATCACCCTCAACATCGATCATTTTGCTCTCAACTATATCATGTAGGTTTTCAAGGGATCATGTAGGTTTTCAGGGGATCTTGTAGGTTTTTAGGACATCCTGTAAGAAATCCTGTAGCATCCTGTAGGAAACCATGTTTTGAGGCTGAACTGAGGAAAAAGCCTCTAGGGAGCTAGCAAAGGGTCCCTACTTGTCTCCCAAGCCTTTTGACCATTCACCATCACCTCCAAACCACCTTCCACAACACTAAAAGAGATTAGCTTTCACACTCTCACATGAAAAAATTCAAAAAGAAAAACAAATTTATTTTATTCATTTACATGCACAGTAGTAGAAGGTTTGATGGTTTGAATATGCATGCTTAGGATAGGAGGATTGCATACATGTTAACTTAGAATTCTTTTGAAGCAAATCCTCTTAGAATTTAGTTAGAAAATGGTGTGTTTTAGCATTTGATTTCAGTCCCTTTCCTTGTACTTTCTTTCTTGCAATAGTTTAAGGTTCCATTTCGAACAATTCATTTTCTACAATTAGTTTAGGATTTGACTTCAGTACATGCACTCCATTACATCATGACAGCAAAGGAATGACACATTGTATGTTGCACATATAGTGTCGATACCTCATAAGTTTGTACGAACCCTGGGTTGATAATTACAGTCGATAGCCTTGGGAGTTGTAGCATTCTTGCTGCAATATCGGGGCTCATCACTTTTTGGTGTTGTTGCCGGGGAGGTGTCAAAGTATTCATTGTTTTCTTGCCTAGTTGATTCATTTCTTCTTACTTTTCACAAAACAAAAAAAAATAATTGCATTAGGCGTATTTCATTTCAAAAACAGAAAAGTGCATTGTGTTAGTGTTTTCATTCAATCATAAAAACAAAAACAAAAAATATCCAACACCAACCCAGCCCCCCCCCCCCCCCCCATCTTGATCAGTTGGTGTAGTAAGAGCCACATCACCATTTCACTTTTGAGGTTAGAATATTAAGATGGAAAAAATGTAGAAGAAGGAATACGGAGGAGATGATGACAATGAGAAAGATCCTCTTGGATTTCCCATTCAAGATTATTTATGGTAGTGTGCACATTGAAGAACATCCCTCCATATTTTCTTCCAAAATTTCATGGTCTAAGGTCAGAGGATCCAGAAACCTTTCTCTTTGAATTTGAAATTTTTTGTAGATCTTATGGTTACTTATTAAAAACTCAAAAACTGAGATTGTTTATGGCAAAATTGAAGGATAGAGCTCTTAAATGGTTCATGAGTTTAGGGACTAATTCAATAAGATCATGGAATGATATGCAAAAGATATTTATAGAAAAATATAAAGATCATGATCTTAAGAAAGAAATCTTTAGAATGAATCAAAGAGAATATGAGAGCCTTTAGGATCTAATAGAGAGGTTCATATCTAATGTTAAGAGGGCAAAACTACATCATTTAGGATCCAACACACTAAAAACCCTCTTACTTAGAAAAATTAGGGATGATTGGATTGATATCCTTAATCTCATGAGTAGAGGTGATGTATATCAATTATCATTTGAGGAGATTTGTGAAACATGCAAACACATATCAAGAGGAAAATCAAGAGTAGGTAAATCAGCATCAAGATCGGTAAGTCAAGCTAAACTTGGAAATGTGTTTGATGATTTTAAAACAGAAATTCTTAGAAATCTAATAAAAAAAGTAGAAATGTTAAGAATGCAAGATGAAGGAAAAGAAAATGTTGATATTTGTGTTGTAGAATCACATGATGTTAAACATTGTCCATCATTACCAATGTTGAAGGAAGTTTACCAAGAGGACAATGGAGAAAGTCAATCACCAATGCAGCTATGTTATCTGTCTCCAAGAGGACCATGGAAACCTATTCAACCTGATACGATGCAAGAACCTAATTCACAATTTCAAGGTTATGCATATCCGCCTCAAAGTAATTGGAACACACCTTTCCTTGGCAACATTGGCCATGTCAACCCCAAAACCAATCTTGGCAACAAGGTTGGCAAGGAACTTATGGGATCCATCCACAATATCCTCAATATCCTCCATATCTAACTCTATGTTATCCCTGCCATTCATCTCCACCACAACCACAACCTCAACCACATCCATCTCAAATATCCACTCCCACTCAACTACTTGTACCACCATTTCCAAATCCACACATTGAAGTAGCTCATCCCACTTACAATGCTGAGGTGAAACACTTTCAAACATCTCCTCTTGAGCTCAATGGTATTCACCATAGCTCAGGAAGAGTATTGCAAAAAATAGATTCTCTTGATATCATTGAAGGACTACATCCAGAAGAAGAAGATTTGAAAGAGAAGATCAAAGAATCATGGGTTTCACTTGATGAAGAGCAAACATCAAAACCAGAGATCGAGAGAGCTCCTTGATGCTTACCATCAAATCCTCCATGTATTCAAGAGAACAATCAAAAAAAGAGGAAGATTTGAAGGTCATGGTAGAAGAAGACGTGAAGAATGATCCAGATAAGCAATCAAACCAAGGGCATGAAACTTATATTGAGGTTTGGTTCCAGATAGTCACTAAGTTGCAGCATCACTCTCTTCTTCAACTATGCTTAATCCTTTCAAAGTCAAAGCATTTGATCACTCAAATCCAGGTACATGTTGAAGCATACATTTCAAGCCTACACATCATTTTGTCTGTTATGTTGATGTGCACATGGCTCCATTGGAAGTATTATTATACTTGAAAGTCATTTTGTTTTTCAAGTAGAGTAGGGTAAAAAAAAAAAACTCCATTGAAAACCTCCTTTGAGGCGCCTCAAATTGGCTCATTGATTGAAAACCTCCATGAGGCAATCAATGGGTTGGGAAAAAAGAAATAAGAGGAAAAAAGAAAAAGATCCTAGGTGAAAACCTCCTTTGAGGTGCCTATGCAGACCTACTAGTTGAAAACCTCCTTGAGGCGGCTAGTACACCTAGAAGAAAAAAATGAGAAAAAATAAAAAAATATTTGTTTCATGTATCTCTCTGATGAATGCATATACTCTCCAACATTTGCAAGCAACAAGAACAAGTTGGTACTAAAAGGGAAATTGGTCAAGCCTAGTAAAAAAAAAATCAAATTTTGACTTTTTCGTCCTTTGCTCAAATGCTCCAACAAGGACAAGGCCATGCCAATCCATCACCCTCATCTATTTTCACCATCCACCCATCATTCTCAGGCTTCTACCATTCAGTTTGCATGTTGACCTAAAAAAACTACAGGATGCTCTATTTTACTATAGGGTACAAAAATACATAGAGCATAAATTTGTTTTTTCCATAACTTGAAAATCATGCATGTATTTTCCAAGTTGTTTCATGGGGAGATGCATATGGATGATCGTAACATGCTTAAGAAATTTCAGCAAATTCTAGTGCACAGTTTTTGAGAAATCAGCCTCCATCACCTAAGGCCATTTTTATATTTTCTCGATATTCGTGCATCCATTTAAAAATTTGTTTCATGGGGAGATTCATATGGATGATAGTAACATTCACAAGAAATTTTAGCAAATTCCAGTGCACGACTTCTAAGAAATCAACCTCCATCACCTTTAGCCATTTTTAGTCTTTCTCGATATCCGTGTATCCATTGACCAAAGTTTTTTTATGGGGAGGTGCATAATAATGATGGAAACATGCTCAAAAATTTTAAGGTCAATCCATTCGATCGTTTGGGAGATATGGACAAAACAAAAGGTTGTCCTATAAACCTACACAATTCCCTGAAAACCTCCAGGATCTTACAGGAGGTCCTACATGATACAGAATAACACCTACAGGATTGGTAGTGAGTAGTTTTAAAAGGAAAAAATAGAGGTTGGCTTCATCAGAGAGTGATAAGGAGGTAGAAGCTTAACTTTCCCACATTTTTTCCAAGTGAAAAGAATATAGAAAGCCTTCTATTGTTTTGAAAAAGATTGTAGTCTAGAGGAACTGTATACACAAAATTTTCATCTAAAATTCCTCATCCATTAAATTTGATAAGGAGACATATACAACCCTCCACATCCATCAGAGAAACATGATAGGGGGATTTAACAAGAGGGAACCCACCAACACAGTGAGGATTCATCAGCATCGCCATCTAGTAGCTACACCTTAAGGAACAACATCAAAAAAAAAAAAAGAGAGAGAGAGAGAGAAACACATGCAGCAAATACAAGCAAGGATTTCACTCACCAACAAATAGCATCTATAGGAAGGTCATCAGGTAGGTACAGGTATGCAATATTCTTGACCTCTTCTCTTGAGCATATTATAGTTAGAAATTTGTTGTCAATGCATGAGAGATGAGGCTTTATAAGCTAAGGATGGGTCAGAAGTCTCAGCTTCCTTCAACTAGTTAATTGCAGCTCACTCCTTCACTCATGCATTGTTGAAAATTCAAATTATGAAGGGTGATGATTTTAAGGAATGAGGACAGTAGTTAAAACAAGAAATTTTTGTAAAAGCCAAGTCACCACAACACTCCAAGCCCTCCATCCACTTCATATTCACTATCGATTCATCATTCATCTATCCCATTTCATTCTTGAAAAAAAAAACAAACAAAGCATCCTTTCCATTTTCACAAACCTACACTACTCCCTTTAAGCCCTAGTGTCATGCGGAAAGAGTTATTTTTGCTGACAAAACTAACCTCCCTAGGAGTCTAAGACTCTCTAGTGACAAACAAGACAAACAAGAGCAATCCTTCTCTAAACATACATTATTCTATGAGAAACCAAGTGTTGTTCGATCCTACCTCAAATCCAACGCTTGTTGTAGCAGTCTAGCCTTGCTGATCCAGATGAGCTCCTCCTTCACTTTAAGACCTGCATACACTAACAATCAAACGATTACATAACACCTGAATATTCCATAAAAACAAAGCATATTCAACATATAGACCAAGGAGTATATGAAACAATTCATTAACAACAAATCATTGAGAAGAATGGACTTATTTGTATTAAGGAAACAAAAAAGAAACCATTACAACCTGAGCCTTGGTGTTGTGCAAGTTCCTCCCAGGGTCCAGCAAGAGTTTTCCTCTACTTTGACAAGCTCACCCACTTCCAAATGAAACTAGAAAGGATGATCTCTCCTCACAAGTCAACAATGGAAGTCCTAATTCCAGTAGCATTTACCCTTTAGAATGTTCAGCTTTCAACCTCCCCTCCTCTGGCCCAATGGCTGTATTTATAGTATTCTAGAGGAGGTTATTCAGTTCCAACATCAATGGGATACTCCCTCTTTTGGATGGGGTAGCTCCTCTCTTGATGGGATAAGTTCCTCTATCATAGGGATGCATGAACCATCTGGAGGCGCTCAATACACGTCAACATTCTTCTAGAGGGCTCTAGAAGTGACCACAAGTAACTTTTTAAAGATGAAACTCGCGCCTTTTGACCTTTCCAGGGGTACGCACCCATCCTTTGGCTTACAGAGCGTACAAGTACGTAGGTACAGTGTGTTTGGGATGCGTACACGCAGGCAAGGTAGAGAGAACCTGCGTACCCAGAGATAAACATGTTTTTAAGTGACTTTCTCTCTTTTTGAAGTTTGACATGAAGAGCAGAGGTATGAGGCTTGACAAGTAAGATAACATGACTATTGATGGAGCCATATTAACTGCAGATAGTCATGGTGACAAATTTCAGTGTAACAACATGTACATGAGCTTTGTTGAGAATATTTACTGCAATATGTGCAGTTTCACCCGAAAATGTGTCAAAAGTTATAGACTCATCATGCATAGCTCGAGCAATTTGTTGAACTGTTCTATTGATTCTTTCCACCATGCCATTTTGCTGAGGAGTTTTGGCAACAGAGAACTGTCTCTTTATTCCATGTTGTTCACAAAATTCAAAGAATTCGTCTGATATGAATTCTCCTCCCCGATCAGATCTAAGAAATTTAATTTTTAGATCTAATTAATTTTAAACTAAAGCTTTGAAGACCTTAAACTTTTCAAATGCTTCATCTTTATGTTTTATTAACCCAATCCAACACATTCTAAAAAAATAATCAATGAATAAATGTAGTATTCTTCTCCCCGAGGTGACCTTTTCCTTGTTGGTCCACACAAATCAATATGAATGAGTTCAAGAGGCTTACTTGTTGATCCTTCTTTGGCATTGAATTGAAGTCTGGTTTTCTTACCAAATTGACATGGTTTGCAGTGTTAGAGTCGGTCTTGTTAGTCCTCCATCAGAGATCAAAACTCTTTCTGCATTTCAGTTTTAGGAGTCTCCCTCCATTCACTCAGCTGCATTCTGCTAGGGGCATGCCATAATCTGACGGAAAAGGTCGTGTTAGTCATTTTCCCTCATGTCTGGCACCTGCTGGCTTAGGTCTTTTGTCAATATTCACTAAAGTCCATGACAGTCAATGTTCGATCTTTTAATGGACGAGAGTCATTTTCAGTCATTAGGTCTAGGGATTAATCAATTTGGTCTTCAACCATGTCCAATAAAGCCATGCAGGTCAGAGGGAGGTCCTTACAAAGTTATGATTTAAAGATTTTCATCGTCATGTTGACAGATTATGACTGTTCTTCAAAACTCTGTTTTGAAGAAAAGTCAAACAGTGTGTCATTTGTGATAATTTTCAAAAAGTTTCCAGTTGATCTCTTCAGGCGCAGTCATGGTTTCCTTGGCCAAATGCCATGTCAACAACCCCTGCAAAAAGTGCCAAAAAAATTTCATCATTTTAGCTAAAAATTCAAAGGGAAAAGTGAAATACAGAGTTGCATTAAATCAGAGAAAAGTGTCAAAACAAAACATTAGCAAAGTGGGTTTTGAAGAAACAAAAATCAAACCCATGACTCCAAATTCCTTTATATAGAATTTCCACAAGAAACATAGTCATTTTGCATACCAAGGTAAAGAGAAACATTGCAAAGTGATTGTGAGAGAGCTAGCACGCGTTTGGGTGAGTTTGGAGGAGTTTTCAAGGGCGTGGCACACAGGCAAAGGGGCACGATGCACATAGAGAGCGCGGCGCACAGGGCGCGACCCCACAATGGTGAAACTACACAGGCGCGGTGCACACACAGAGCGTGACGCACACCCGTAAAGGCCCGGTCTTGCTCCCAATTGCATCAAATCGCCTTTGAATCCCTTCCAATTGACAGGTAGGGTGGACATCTCGGTTGCTCATATATTTTTGTGAATATGATGGTGGTGTATGGCCACTTATAGTTGCAATAAAAATGCCTAAACCCTACCACTTGAAATCATCAAAGCCATTGCTCTTAGGATTGCAAATTTGTTGTGTTGATGCCAAGGTTCCGCTTCCCCTCTCATTTTCCCCCTTCATTCCATTGTTCCCTTCCCCCATCTCATTTTTCCCTATTTTCCCTACCCTAAAACATTTCTAAACCCCTATTCCCTATCCCCTCCACTCATTTGTCAATGTAAAACCCAAAAGCCATACCTTATAAAATCCCCAAACCCTCCTACATGTCCCTAAACAAACTTTCCTCGGATAACCCCTAATCCCATCATATTATTCCCCTTCCTAACACTCCCTTTTTGCATTGCTCCCCTTGGTGGCAGAGTTCATAACAACACATAGTTTCATACATCATCAAAGGGCAGTCCAAGCACAGTCCATATACAACAGTCATGGCATCTGAGCATTCATCGGAGTATGAGGTGGAAACCCAAAGCGATTCTTCCTCAGAAGAACAGGCTCCCCGGAGACATCATAAAAGTGGCAAACATGTTAGGGATGAGCCAACCACCCTCACAGAATTGCAGGCCTGCCCTCTTGCTATGTCATGTTTCCAACATCTGTCATGTTTGGAGTCTTTTCAAAAGGTGGCTAGTGTTTGAGTTCATCATGAGTTGGCCCATCTTTTTGTGCTTCACCTACATGGATATCACTCTATCTTGGTCGGTGTCACCTTCACACTGACACCTGAAACTGTCTCATTAGCAACCCGCATACCGAATGTTGGAGAACCATGGCACAAGAAATAGAAGGTTGATTGGCAGCATTATGAGCCTTACATTAAGACCAGTTTCTTGAGGCAGCTCCAAAGAGTCTTTCCATTCCGATATTTGAAAGATGAATATGCTCCACTGATGAAGTTAATCACGAAATATTTCAGCTGTTAGGGTAGGTTCTCTCGTTTGTATGCCTATCACATCAGGTTGCTCATGCACTTTACTAGGGTATGGATGATGAACATCCCATATTTCATTTGCAGGAACATAGAGAGGATGAACACCTTCATGCAACACAAGACCCCTTAGCAGCAACTTAACAGTGTTTATCACTTTGCTCTTATTAAGATTTTGGTGGTTCATCAGTTGGGATTGCAGGGCACTACTTGGGACGATTTCATCTCCCATGACCTCTTTAGCTCTTCACAGGTATTATCAGAGGTTGAACATGAGATAGGTGGTCCTTCTCATCAGTATGAGCGCCATGAGACCACTAATATGCCAGTATTCATCACCTATCAGAGAGGCAGTAGACATTTGTTTGCAGCTGCGAAGCGAGTGTTATCTCCACCCGGGGTGGAAGGGGCCTCGCTTCTGACATCGGCAACACAGGTATAGGAAAGGGCAAGAGGCCCATGCATGATGAGGGGCCATCAGGTGAACACGAGGCCAACTACATCCTCATTCATGATGATGATACAGATGTAGAGAGTGACAAGCTTAGGAGGACCATCCAGAAGCAGAAAACGGAAATCCAAGCCTTGTCTCTCAATTTGGAGAGGGCTAAGTGGATTATCAGGTATTTGGAGTAGAGGAACAAATAGCTCGAAGACCAGCATGAGATCATGGAGCTGCAAAACATCCGCGAGAATCGCCAAGCTGCCCAACATAGGAGGATTGAGCTCACTCCATTAGAGCAAGAGATTAACAATGATCGAGAGTCTTGGCTCGAGCGTATCAACATCCACCTTGAGAGACTGTTAGAGAAGTCTGACAAGGATAAAACCATATTGAGGTGGATGGTTTATCACTATAGGGCACGGAACATGAGTTCAAAGGCTCGGATAAGGAGTTTGAAGGCGAAATTGGGGAGAGCGACAAAGAGACAAAAGAGGCAAAAAGAGAAAGATCAGCTTAAAATATTACCTGAAGCCTTTTTGGCCCAGCATAGCACTTCATATAGAACCTCCATCCCAAATTTCAAAAAATTTGGGGCAATTTTGGTTACTTGACAAATTTTTGGGCATAAAACAAGGTTTTTCTCCCTCTGCGGCGCGACGCTTATGATTGGGAGCTCCAAATCAAGAATGGTTTGCATTTTTGGATTTAGCATGAAAAATCATGACTGCTGGTGCATGGACAAGAAGTTTGGGCAAGTTTTGAGTCCCCAGGAGGTCAAAAACACTCAAAAAATGACCTCTCTGCCCCTATTTTGACACACAAGAAGCAGTCTTGGGAGATTGAAGTTTTGGAGGGGAAAATGAGCACCAAATTCAGAAATACCACTTGGGTTGGAAAGTAGATGGGTAGGGGTTTCTAACAAACACACTTGGCCACAATTTTGACTCCAAACGGTACCTCAAAATCACCTCCAAAGTGGCGTCGCGCATATAGTTTTGGGCACGGCGCACAGGGACCCAAAGGCCAAAATCACTTTCGCTCCGCGATATTTCGATTCGAGACTTTGTCCAAGTGGGCCCACTCATTTACACTATATTTTTCTAGGCAAATGAGGCAATGCTTAAAAAGTATTTTCATTGAAGGTGGGATCCTAGCCAAGTGGCAAAGGAAGGCGAGCAGTCACCCAAGCAATTTGTCATTTTCGTAACGCTGCACCTGTCACTAATGGCTAGCTTTCCATTTCCATTTTGTAATGATTTGAAAAACTCCCCAACTATGGGTTGTTCTATTTCCTAATGGCATATTCTATTTATTGTATGCAAAACTATTTGCAAAAGGTGAGTTTTGTAATTTCTGGGAGACTATGGGAGAGAAAACCAGTTCTTCATTGTATATTTTGACAGAGAATTAATGAAAAGCAGTGGCTCTGGTTCATGAGATTCTGTTATGAACCAGCTCAAGAAAAGATAGATCAACGCCTTAGAATTCAGCCTCTTCGAGGGGGCAACCACCTTTACATTACATAAATGAACAATTCTTGGATGATACAAATGAAAAAGCCTCCTTTCTATATATAGGAGTCTAAGGAGTCACAATATAACCCAGCCGACCTAACAATAATAATATAAAGCCACAAAA
>APFE030334923.1:0-22813 GCA_000404065.3 Pinus taeda | reverse complement strand
AGAAATGCTAGAGGCTGGTATAATTCAACTAAGTCAAAGTTCTTTCTCTGCTCCAGTAGTATTGGTGCACAAGAATGATGGATCATGGCGCATGTGTCCGGATTTTAGGGAGCTCAACAAGCTCACTATTAAAGATAAGTTTCCCATTCCTGTCATTGATGAATTACTGGATGAATTGCATGGATCAATTTACTTCACCAAGTTGGATCTTCATTCAAGATATCATCAAATCAGAATGAAGACTAAAGACATTCCGAAAACAGCATTTAAAACTCATGAGGGTCATTATGAATTTTTGGTCATGCCTTTTGGCCTTACCAATGCACCCTCAACATTTCAAGGTTTGATGAATTCAATTTTCAAACCGTTCCTTAGAAAATTTGTGTTAGTATTTTTTGATGATATACTAATTGTTTGGTCAATTTAGACTGTCCTAAATTGCTATATTAATTTTCAATCCGGGAGTCATAAACTGTTGAAGTGTGGCACACTATATGTGCAAGATAACCTATTTCTTATTTTTTTGTCGTTTTTGAGTTTTTGTTTTGTTTTGGGTTTATTTCTGTTAACTCCCTAATGTGAGCTAGAAATTCTAAAAGACAAGTATGATATAAATGTTCAAGGCAATGATTTCTTTTAAAATTATTTTCAAAACTTCAAACTTTTTTAAAAGCATACGATGATGAAACTAATTCCTGAAAAGAGAGTGAAAATGTGCCACTATTCTAATTACACAACAGTGAGCTAGTGACCATGAAACCCATTATCCTTGCTGCCATGAAAATATAAGAAAAAATGAACTCAAAGAAATCCAAGAATTTCAAGCAAAGTAAACTAAAATCACATTACATCAACTCATATTCTGACCCCTCACCATTCGACTCGCTCTGGCTTTAGGAGGTAATCATAAAAAACTTGCGCAATCTGATATCTAATTTGCAGAAAATAAAACTAATATCAAACTATACACTCATATTTCAGTCCCTCACCATTCGACTCACTCTGGCTTTAGGAGGTAACTGGGAATGACATGAGCAATTCAATAACTAACTTGCAGAAAAATAAACTAATATCAAACTACGCATTCATACTTCAATCCCTCACCATTTGACTCGCTCTGGCTTTAG
The DNA here is from genome assembly GCA_000404065.3 of Pinus taeda. Lineage (NCBI taxonomy): Eukaryota > Viridiplantae > Streptophyta > Pinopsida > Pinales > Pinaceae > Pinus > Pinus taeda. Next base: position 21,686 of record APFE030334923.1, on the reverse strand, counting down.
GAGGTAACTGAAAATGACATGAGAAATTCAATAACTAACTTGCAGAAAAATAAACTAATATCAAACTACGCATTCATAGTTCAATACCTCACCATTTGACTCGCTCTGGCTTTAGGAGGTAACTGAAAATGACATGAGTAATTTAATATCTATCTTGTAGAAGAGTAAATGATCAAAACTGAAATAAATAACACAGTGCTGGAACTAAAAACTAAAGGAAATGAAAATTAGCAGAAGGACAAGAATGATTCCATGTCATTAGTCATTACAAAACTATGTGAAAATGCTCGGGCTGCCTATTGTGATCTGAAACAAAAGCACTGATCAGTTAACAGTATATAAAATGTGAAAAGCTATGGACAACTATCAAACGTTAATACCATAAGAAATGTGATATATATACAAGTGAATGATTATGGCATAAGAACATAAAGAAATAAAGCATGAAACGCTACAGTAATAACCAAGACCTTGGCCTGTGCAGGGGCCCTCTACACAATCCTTAGACAATCAACGATCAACCATGAATTGAGCTTAGGAACAGAGTCTTCTCATGTATTAAAATGTAGTCATAACACAATGATAAAGTTACGGCACAGTGGGTTCCCTTACAGTCAAAATTACATTACCAAAAAGCTAACTAATATGCGTATGAGAACGCATTATTTATAATAGAGGATAATATAACTGTTTTCCTACATTTTGTGTTGATACAAGACACGTAAACAACCACGTCCTGAGATTTAGAACTATGGCTGCCATGAGGATTCAACCTTTGGAAGGTGGTTATTGGATCCAGTTCATGGAGCAGTCCACAGGTGTTAAATTGTCCCGTGAGATCTAGGAAAAACCACGCAAAGCTTCACGTGGTGAAAAACAGAATTTTATCACCGTAGGACTCTTGAGTTGACCACTGTTTTGCCCACCGTTGACTATGGCCTCTTCTGATGAATTCGACTGAGCCAATAGGACTCGGTCCATGTCCACGTCGGTTGCAACTTGCCCATGTGGCTCGATTTTCCTGAAGACACTTGCAATATAGACTTTGAAAAAATAGTTGTGTAAACTTCGGCTGGCTACGGAAAGTGACAAGATTCCGTAGCTTATAAACGAAAGTCTAGTTCAAATAGCAACACAAACACATAGTCAAGAAACCACTTTAAATGCCATTTTTTAACTAATATGCAATGATACTAATGACTTAGGAGGTTCAAATGAATGGGAAGAAGCTAGAAAAAGGTGTAGGAAAAATGCAAGTTTGGGACTCAACATACCCCCACTATGAAGGTGTTGCATGTCCTCATGCAACCAAAATTTGGATTATCTCCCCTTCAAACCATATGTTCTGAAGCTTCTGCCAGTACATCTAGCCCTCTTCCTCTCTTTCTTAGTGCTGCTAACATCCTGGGCTTCTTCTTCAAGCATCTGAATTTAAGATTAACCAGTGCTCTACTTATCTTCTTTCATTTCTTCAATTTTCTATTCTTTTTGTGCCATAGTCCCAGGTGTAGCATAGTGTTGTCATGGATGATCTTGTCCAGTCTTCTCTGCTCCTTGAGTGCTTCATTTTCATTTTTAATATGTCGATTTAAAACCTCCAACTCAAAGATTTCTTGTTTCAATGATTGGACTAGGGCTTCTTATGCTATGTGAGGTTGAGTGGATGAAGTGTTGGGACCTGTGGTTGTTCTTTCCAAGGATTCTATGTAATCATACACCTGTTGCTACTTTGGATCTATTTCGGGTGTCGTTTTCCTGGGTTTTCCCCAAGATGTTGTGGAGGAGAATTGACTTCAAATTCTGGCCGAAAAGGACTCATGTCATCACCTTGAGGACTAGTTTCATCACTTGGCTGAGAATGAGGTGGACTACTACCCGGTGGAGTTTTTTCAAGTGTTCCTTCTCCCAAATCAACAAAATGGGTTCCTTTCGTTTGTGTTTTTCTCCATTTTCCCTTGAGCCTACTGCTTCTTCTTACATATTGTGGACTACTATCTTTTTCCTTCTGTTTTCCTTTCCCTTTCTTTTTGGCCATAGCTGACTATTATTGAAGGTGAACCAATCTCTTAGACAATACTTGATGGTATTCTTCTGAGGAAGGGGTTTGATGCATAGCCTGAATGCTTTTTTTTCTCCTTTGATTTTGTTAGCTTTTTACCCTCAGTCTCTTCCTTCCTCCTTTTAGACAGTCTTTCTTCCCTACTAGTTTTCTCAACTGTGTTAGTAGGAGTCTTTTCCTTCCCCCTTTTAGACAGTCTTTCTTCCCTACTAGTTTTCTCAACTGTGTTAGTAGGAGTCTTTTCCTTCCCCCTTTTAGACAGACTTTCTTTTCTCTCAACTGTGTTAGTAGGAAGGCTTTGAGTTTTATCATCTGTTCTCTTTCTTCTACTTCTTTTTGATGTACTGCCTTCAGAGGTTTCTTGGGGTTCTTCAAAGAAATTTCTAATTAAAAATTGCTCCCAAGTATCCTTTTTCTCCTTTAATTGTTTTTCTATCAGGATTTTTGTGAGACCATGGTGATACAAATGTGGTTCTACGTCCCCTAAATGCTTTTGGATGGTTACAGACATCTTTTTCAAACTGTTTAGTAAGAAATATGACAGATTAAGGATCTGGTTGTCTAGGAAATTCATTAACAGACGTGCATGATACATGTACATTGCTCCAAAACGTCCCTCATAGGTGATAAATTTTTGAATAATTAACAATAAGTTATCCCATTCTTCTTTTAAAACATGAACATGAATTCCCTTTTTGAAAACGGTGATGTCCATACCTAGGTCTCGTAAGATCACTCTCCAAGCTTCATCACCGATGCCCTGGTTCTTAAACCAGCGTTCACCTCCCTGGGGAAGTTCTGTGGCAGCTGCTATTGACTGTTCAGTTACTGTGAATTTTAGGTCTCCAATTTCCACCTCTAGTCCGTTAAAAGACCTTGCAAAGGCCTTTGTGACCTCCCTATGGTATCTTTTGCATTTCTGGATAAAACGTAACCACCTGGCCTTCTTCAATATATCTTTCACTTGCGGATATCCTTCAATAAATTTAGGTCCCTCTGGTTCTGCCCTCAATAGTCATTCCATCCTTCCTTCTGTTCTTTAAAACTCGTCTGAATTAGCAGAGATGGTCAGGGTTTATGAAGGAGACCAGCAACTGTAAGCGGATATCAGAGAATAGGTATACAGAATGAAGTGGAACAGAGAACTAAATGGGGTGAAGGCTTATGTGAGCATGGTGGAAATGAAGCTGTGAGTTCAATAGAACAGTAGGGGGAGCAGGTGCATCTGGTAGTTTTTAAAATTGGGTGGTTGTAGAATGATGCAAGCACTTTTATAAAATGGCTGTGGATTTTGTGTGGCTGAAAGAAGCCGTAGTCAAATCAACCACGATTCATAATGACAAATGGAGTGTGAGAATATTTCCAAACTTGAGTTAAATCCGGGTATTTAATCATAGGACTGTTGGAAAATGAATGCATGGCTTATGGAGGAATGGCGTGGAATGAAATGGTTATAGATGCGATTTCGTTTAATCATTGTATATAGTTGAGCTTGTGATTTAATAACTATGCAAAAATGTGTTAGAATGCCATTTGAAATAAAGTTTTGTTCATACCTTTGGAATTCTTGTCATTTTTCGTTAGTCTTCAATCAGTTGCTCCTTGTTGGTTCTTTTGAATGCCTTATTTCTTCATAATATATCCTCATACCTGCATTTGATTTCATGATTGCTGAACTAACATGTGGCTGTAAACATTTGTTTTTTTTTTTAAATATAGTCGTGGCTGCAGAAACCCAACTGGCTGTGGAATCAGTGAGCAGCTGCGGAAACTGACTTTAGCTGCTTAAACTGACTTAGCTGTGTAAATGAGCTGACTGGCTTGTAACTGGTGATAGTTTTTTTTTTTATTAATGGATGAAATGGTGTTAATTTTTTTTATGTGGAATGGAAATGAGATGGAGTTGAATGAGGTGATGTGGAATGGAAATGAGATGGAGTGGAATGAGGATGGTGTGGAATGGAATGAAAAATGAGAGAATTTTTTTTTCTTTTTTGGAAAATATAGGGTGTCAGGAATCCTGATTTTCGCCCTACATTTTCGGTATAAGGCTGTCAATCAATGATTGGTTTTCAGGCTTATACAATTTTTTTTTTATTTGACAGAAAAGAACAAAGGCTAGGCTGGTGGAGAAGAAGGATTCTTCTTCACCAGCCCTATTGCAGAATTATCTTGAAACATTTTGACAAATTCCTCTTTTGAGAGTGGCTTATGATAGATTTTTAGTCTGTGGCCATTCACAATAAGAGGAGTTTGAGATTCATTAATGGTCTTGATTCTTATCGCTCTATTGCTAAAGACTTTGTCAATCTCATATGGCCCAAGCCAATGAGTCTGAAATTTGCCTTTAAAGTCTTTAAACTTAGAATCAAATAGCAATTCCCAGTCTCCTTCTTGAAACTTTTTCTCTTTGATGTATTTGTCATGCCACTTAGCTCTTTGATATTGAACTAGATTAGTTCTTAGGATTGCTTCTTGTCTGATCTCATGTAGCTCATTCAACTGTTCCATTCTATGCTTTTGGGCTTTTGATAGATCCATTCCCAACTGAACTTCCATCTTGAAGGTTTTGACTTGGAACTCAATGGGGAGTAGGACTTCTTTCCCATAAACAAGTTCATAGGGGGAATGTCCTGTTGTATTTCTCCATGTAGTTTTGTAGGCCCACAAGGCTTCAGGAAGCCTTTCTGCCCAATCTCTTCTGTGTAGATGAACAGGTTTGGTGATGATGCTTTCAATAACTTTGTTTGTAGACTCCACTTGGCCATTTGCTTGCAAATGGTAAGGAGTATATTTCCTGTGCTTGATTTTGTATTCTTCCATCAGCTTCTCCACCATGTTGGATGTAAATTGACGTCCCTGATCTGTCACAATTTCTCTTGGGACACCAAAGCGAGGAAAAATATCTTCATAAAGAAAACTAACAACTGAATTTTCAGTAGCAGAAAGTAATGCTTTGTCTTCTACCCATTTAGTGACATAATCAGTACATACCAATATATACTTCTTTTGTTTAGATGGTGGATTAATAGGTCCAATGAAATCTAATGCTGATTTTTCAAAGGGTTTGATGAGTACCTGTGGCTGTAATGGCATTTCATTTGAAAGAGTCGGTTTCCCTGCTCTTTGGTAGCTGTCACACCTTTTGACATATTCTTTTGTATCTTTGAAGAGGGAAGGCCAATGATATCCTAAAGAAAGGATTTTATAGGCCGTCCTTTTGTCAGCAAAGTGTCCGCCGCATGGTTCATCATGACATGCCTTGAGGATGTTAGGTATTTCATCTTCCCTAACACATCTTTTGATCACAAAATCTGGCCCTGTTTTAAACAATTCATTATAAATCCATGAATATTTTGAACTCTCCTGAATAATCTTTCTTCTTTCACTAGGAAATAGATGTGGAGGTAGTTTCCCTGTAACCAAATAGTTAGCAATATTTGCATACCAAGGGGTCTTAGTAGTTACTGCAAACAAATATTCATTAGGAAACTTATCCTCTACAGGAGAATCTTCTTTAGTATTTTGGATCCTAGACAAGAAATCAACTATTGTATTTTGTTTCCCTGGTCTATCCAACATAGTAATATTGAATTCTTGTAACAGTATGAGCCACCTTGTAACTCTGCCATTAGTAACAGGTTTGTTCATTAGATATCTAATAGTAGAATGATCAATATGGATAAAAGTTTCATAGCCTGTTATATAATGTCTAAACTTATTGATTGCATGAACAACAGCTAAGAACTCTTTTTCAGTCACAGTCTAATTCAACTCAGTGGGAGTCAAATTTTTACTAGTATAATAAATGGCATAAGGAACTAAATCCTTTTGAACCAACACGGCTCCTAGAGCTGTATCTGAGGCATCTGTAGAAATATGGAAAGGGAGTTTCCAATTTGGTCCTCTCAAGATAGGTGCTTCAGATATTCTTGTTTTCAAAGTTTCAAAGGCTTTTTGACAATCAGGATCCCATTTGAATTCACAGTCTTTTGTAAGAAGTTTGAAGAGTGGAGATGCTATTTTAGTGAAGTTTTCTATAAATCTTCTATAGTATCCACTGAATCCTAGAAAACTTCTAACATCTCTTTGACAATTTGGAATAGGCAACTTGGAGATGACTTCAACTTTTGATCTAACAACTTTAATCCCATCTCCTGAAATGTGATGTCCCAAAACAATACCTTCAATAAACATCATAAAACATTTTTCATGACTTAATGAAAGATTTTCCTCTTTACATCTTATAAGTACTTTTTCCAAATTCTCTAATGCTTCTTCAAATGAGTCACCATAAACTGTAAAATCATCCATATAAACCTCTACACAATCATGGAGTAAATCAGAAAAAATTCCTAGTACTGCTCTTTGGAATGTTGCGGGTGCATTACATAATCCAAAAGGAAGCACTCGGTAAGAAAAAGTTCCCCATGGACAAGTAAATGTGGTCTTATCTTGATCTTCAGTGCCACCTGAATTTGATTGTAGCCACTAAAACCATCCAAGAATGAAAAGTACTTTTTGCCTTCTAGTGTATCTAATACCTGATTGATAAAGGGAAAAGGGATGTGATCCTTCCAGGTTGCTTTGTTCAATTCCATATAATTAATGCATACTCTCCATTTACCATTCTTTTTAGGTACTATAACCAAAGGAGAAAACCATTGGCTATTTGAAATTGGATAAATGAAGTTTACATTGAGTAGTTTTTGGAGCTGTTCTTTAACTATCTCCCTAAGGTTTGGATTCATCCTTCTCTGAGGTTGTCTGATTGGTCTACTATTTTCCTCGATGTAAATGTGATGAATACAATTCTTAGGGTCAATACCTTTCATATCATTATATTTCCATGCAAATGCAGTAGAATGTTTTTGTAAGATTTTGGTTAGTTCTCCCTGTTGTGAATTTTCTAAATTTTTGTTGATATTCAATGTTTTACCTGGAAAAATTTCAATGGCGGAACTACCAAACTCTTCCATAGAGTAAAGAGACATTTTTTTAGATGATAGATACTTAATGTCAGAATCCAACTAAAATTGTGTGTGGTCATATTTTGAAGATATTTCAAAATTTTCTAATGTATTCAGAATTTGACTATCTTCACTGATTTCAGAAATGGTAAAGATAGGTTGTTCAATGTCCTTATCATTGACCCATTCATTATATCCTACTTCTGTAATTTCTTTTGCTAGAGGATACAAATTGAATTTCTTTGTCGAATTACCATAAAAATGTACATATCCCTAGATCTACAACTAATGAAAGTATCAGTTGTGGCTAGCCAAGGTCTTCCTAGAATGAGTGGACGCCCTCCTAGATTACTCTTGGGAGTCAAAATCATGAAATCTACTGGATATTCCAAAGAATCTAAGGAGACTAAAATATCTTCTAATACACCATCTGGTTTGATTATAGATCGATCTGCAAGTTGTAGTAAGGTGGGTGTAAAAAGAAGATTAGGAATTTTTAGTTGTTCCATAGTCTGTCTACTCATAATGTTGATAACAACGCCTAAGTCAATCAAAGTATTTGGAATTTCTACCCCATTGATATGTGTCTTGACAATTGGACTACCAGGATCTACATACTTATGCATGGTAATTTTTCCCATCATGATATCTGTAATTTTTCCTACCAGGTGGATTCTTCTTGTATCTCTTGGTTTCCTTCCTGGTCTTTTGAGACTCAACTCCTTTATTGTTTTTTCTAGAATAAGAATCTCACTAATGGCTTGTAGCAAGGGAATCTTGATACATACATTCTTTAATTCATCTAGGAAATCATAGTCAGACAACAAGATTTGTTTTTCCACTCCTTTGTTAATTTGTAACCTTTCAGGAAAAGGAGGTGTGGATGAAGATGCAGGTTGCTCAACTATAGGAGTTGTGGGGGTTGACTCTTTTTCTTTTTCTTTTTGAGTGTTTGGTTTTTGAAGAGATGCTTCAGAACCTTTATTGGCTTCAAGAGAATCTTCCTCAGAAATACTTTGCTTTTGAGCATCTATAGAAGGTTTTTCTAAAACTCTACCAGATCTGAGTTGTACATCATTGAGAGGAACCATCATATAGGTAGGAAATTGTTGTCCTTCTACCATGTAAGTATTTTGAGGATTTTTATTATTGGGATTTGGCAATGGCTAGGAAGGTAGTTTATTTGCTTTTTGTTGGAATGGAAGCAAGAGTTGAGAATTTTGTTGAGGAGTTTGTTGTTGTTGTTGGAATGGTAATGAAAGTTGTGGATTTTGATTTGGAAGTTGTGGAGCTTGTTGATTTGGAAAGGATGGAGGATATTCATAAAATTGAGAAAATCTCCCATAAGGATTTTTCATACCTTGTACCCAAGATTTATATGGATTTTGAGATTGGGGCCAAGGTTGTTGCCAAGGATTCCAATTTGGTGGGGGTTGAAAGTTCATAGGATTATTGAACCCTTGATTTTGTTGCCCCTGCCATGGTATCCTTGTAACAAAGCAGAGAGATTCCACTGAATTTGGATCTTCTTGAAAGACAACTTTGAGGTCAGGAATTGAAGGACAATCCTTGGTCTCATGGCTTTCCGAGCAAATCATACATGTTTCTTCAACTTTTGCATCCAAGGGACATTCCCTTAGAGCATGTTTCTTCCTACAGTTTGGACAAAATATGGCCAAAGATTCAGCTTCTGCTTTCTGCTTGTTTTGTATTTTAAGTGTGTCTAGTTCCAAACTAAGGCTCCCTAAAATATCAGTTTTGAACTCATCAAACATATTGCCAATCTCTACCCTACTTACTGAACTGGTTGCCGATTTTTTTGCTCTAATCAGAGAAGGATCTCTAGGCCCTTTTGCAGTTTTAGATTTTCCTCTTGAGAGATGGACACATAGTTCTGTTATGTCATGAAGTGGAAGTTGAGAGATATCTCCCTTTCCCATCATGTTTAAAATATCTATCCATTCATCTCTAATGGCTTTCAATAGAAGGGCTTTCAAGGTTTCCTCATCTAGATTACTCATTTTTGCTCTCTTTAAGTTGTATTGAAATTTTTCAAGTAGGTCCTCCAAGTTTTCATCTTCTTTTTGCATCATCTTGAATACCTCATCCTTAGGATTAGTGGGCATGCAATAGTCCAGGTATCTATCCAAAAATGTTTATTTCATATCATTCCAACTATTAATAGACTGAGTGGCTAGTCCCATGAACCATTTCAAAGCAGCCCCTTTTAATGTTGAAGGAAACAATTTGAGTTTTCGAGAGTCTTCCATATAATCATAGGTTCGACACAAGACTTCAAACTCAAATAGAAATGTTTCGGGATCCTCACTTCTCAACCCATGAAAGTTTGGGAGGACAGCTGGTGAAATGTTTTTCATTGTTGTATGGGTTTCCTCATCGGCTATAGGGAATCCAAATGAGTTATCCCCATCCCTATTTCCTCCGTTGTTACCTCTTCCTCCCCCATTTCCTCTTTCATTGTTTCCTCCTCCTCTACCTATACCTCTACCTCCAAATCCATCTACTACTTCCTCTGTCATGATAATTTCTTTAGAGTCATCAAAGTCCTCTGGTTCTTCTATTAAGGGAGGATGAGAGGGAGTTTCTTCCTTTTCTTCTTCAGGTGATTCTACTTCTTGAATGCTCTCTTGTAGAAGTAAAGAAAGGGTCTTCCTCTAAATGAGATTTGGTAGATGGTGTAGGAGAATCCTCTAATTCAACTACTCCTTGAATTCCAGGAATCTTAAGGCTAGGGGTAGATGGTGGTGAATCTTGTCTATGCCTTGAAGAAGATGGAATTGTAAAAATCAAACTCTTGGCTCTAGCTATAAACCTTCCCCTAGAATCTCTTTCTCTATGCATGTCATTTTTTTTATTTTTAAGTTGGGCTAATAATTCTCTTTCTGATCTTCCAAGTCACACTAGGTGCAAGAAGAGAGCATACTTAAGAAATTATTGAACCAATAACTCTCTTTTCTGATACTCCAGATCACACTAAGTGCAAGAGGAGAGCATACTTCAAGAAGTTATCAATTTTTCCCTTCTTTTTATTGTTTCTTTTTTCTTGGAAATTGGCTACCTAGTTACACTTCCACGGCAACGGCGCCAAAATGTTTGGTCAATTCAGAGTGTCCTAAATTGTTGTATTAATTTTCAATCCGAGAGTCATAAACTGTTGAAGTACGGTGCACTATATGTGCAAGATAATCTATTTCTTATTTTTTTGTCGTTTTTGATTTTTTGTTTTGTTTCTGGTTTATTTCTGTTAATTCCCTAATGTGAGATGGAAATTCTAAAAGACAAGTATGATATAAATGTTCAAGGAAATGATGTCTTTTAAAATGATTTTCAAAACTTCAAACTTTTTGAAAACATGCGACGATGAAACTAATTCTTGAAAAGAGAGTGAAAATGTGCCACTATTCTAATTAAACAATAGTGAGCTAGTGACCATGAAACTGATTATCCTTGCTGCCATGAAAATATAAGAAAAAGTGAACTCAAAGGAATCTAAGAATTGCAAGTAAAGTAAACTAAAATCACATTACATCAACTCATATTCTGACCCCTCACCATTCGACTCGCTCTGGCTTTAGGAGGTAATCATAAACAACTTGAGAAATCTGATATCTATTTGCAGAAAATAAAACTATATCAAACTACACACTTCATACTTCAATCCCTCACCATTCGACTCACTCTGGCTTTAGGAGGTAACTGAGAATGTCATGAGCAATTCAATAACTAACTTGTAGAAAAATAAGCTAATATCAAACTACACACTTCATACTTCAATCCCTCACCATTCGACTCACTGTGGCTTTAGGAGGTAACTGAGAATGTCATGAGCAATTCAATAACTAACTTGCAGAAAAGTAAATGAGCAAAATTGAAATAAATAACACAATGTTGGAACTAAAAACTAAAGAAAATGAAAATCAGCAGAAGGACAAGATGATTCCATGTCATTAGTCATTAGAAAACTATGTGCTTCCCGGGCTGCCTATTGTGATCTGAAGCAAAAGCACTGATCATTTAACAGTATATAAAATGTGAAAAACTATGGATAGCTATCAAGCGTTAACACCATAAGAACTGTGATATATATATACAAGTGAATGATTATGGCATAAGAACAAAAAGAAATGAAACAGGGAACTCTACAGTAATAAACAAGACCTCAGCCTGTGCAGGGGACCTCCGCACAATCCTCGGACAGCCAACGATCAACCACCAATTGAGCTCAAAAACAAAGACTTCTCATGTATTAAAATGCAGTCACAACACATTGATAAAGTTATGGCACAGTGGGTTCCTTTACATTCAAAATTACATTATAAAAAAGCTAACTAATATGCGTATGAGAACACATTATTTATAACAGAGGATAATATAACTATTTTCCTACATTCGGTGTTGATACAAGACACGTAAACAACCACGTCCTGAGATTTAGCACTATGGCTGTCGTGAGCATTCAATCTTTGGAAGGTGGTTGTTGGATCCGGTTCATGGATCAGTCCACAAGTGCTAAATTGTCCCCCAAGATCTAGGAACAACCACACAAAGCTTCATGTGGTGAAAAATAGAGTTTTATAACCGTAGGACTCTTGAGTTGACCACCGCTTTGCCCACTGTTGGCTATGGCCTTTTCTGATGAATTTGACTGAGCCAATAGGACTTGGTCCATGTCAACGTCGGTTGAAAATTGCCCATGTGGCTCGATTCACCTAAAGACACCTGCAATATAGGCTTTGACAAAACAGCTGCGGAAAATTGGGCTGGCTGCGAAAAGTGACAAGATTCCACAGCTTGTAAACAAAAATCTAGTTCAAATAGCAACACAAACACATAGTCAAGAAACCACTTTAAATGCCCTTTTTAAAACTATTATGAAATGATACTGATGATTTAGGAGGTTCAAATGAATGGAAAGAAGCTAGAAAAAGGTGTAGGAAAGATGCAGTTTTGGGACTCAACATGTTACTCAGCCAATTTTGGTGTTGTGGCGATGTTATTAATAAGGAATTTTTGGCATATTGTCGAAATAAGTTTGTGGGCCCTCTAGAAGAAGATCAATGTTGAATATATCAAAAGGCTAGTGGAGTTAGTGATTGATTTGGTCAAGAAGCCTTCCTCAACCAAAGTAGAAGCATGTGAACAAATTTGTTGAGTCTTCCATAACTTGTTGCATTCACTGAGTTAATCATCTCAGAAATTGTTAAATAAAAGTAGGATTTGAGTTCATTTGGTTGGTTCCTTGAGAGTGTGTAGGATTCTATTGTGAGAGAATTGAGAGTGAGTAGCTTATTAAGTAGTTGCTTACATATTTTATGAAGATATATATCCGATATTTGTGAGTTTAAATCAGAGATAGAGTTCAAAAGAATATGTAGAATTCGTGTGTTGGTTATGGCATAAATTTGGCAGATTGAGGTGTGTTTGAGAGAAGTAATTTTGGTGAGTAGAAGAGAAGAAATTCCCCCTCGAGGTTAGAGTATGATTTATATTTGATGAGCGGAATGCTAGAGCTATTGGGTTGCTCATGTTGAGCGAATTGAGAACCCAATATGAAATATTGAGAAACATTGTTCGCATGAGGAAGTGAAGGTGCGTGGAGGCTTCAGTATAGACAATTATTTGGATGATTCATAGTAGGAAGAGTTTTCTCCATCCAATAGCAGTTGGATAGCCCAATGGTGGTTGGGCGATAATCACTGGTTGTGGGCGCTTCCAGCGGATGGTAGTTCGTAGATATGCGAGAGATATAAATTTCTGAAATTGATAGTGTCATCATATTGTAGAGAAATCCAAGTCTTCCGGCTATGGGTGTAGCTAATACATGTATAATTTGTTCATCAGAATAATAAAAAGAATTGAGCAATGTAGCAGCGATAGGGTGGTTTTGTCCTAAAAGGGTTTCCACCGGAAATACTTGTGTCCCTATGTGTGCATGGTTGTGTTGATGTTTCTTATGGTTATTTATTATGGTTATTATGGTTTCAGTTTATTGTTTCTTACATATTTTGATGATATAATGTTATGCATGTGCATGAATATTTAATTTTGGAAAACGATTTATAAATTATTGAAAATTGATTATAGTCCACCACTAGTGATTCACCCCCTCCCCCAGTATTGAATATATTTCCAACATTTTTTCCCAAAAGACCATTATTTGATGCTTGCTCCTAGAAGGATTCAGACCCAAATTTTCCAAACTTGGTCCTGTCAGTAAAAATGGTCATGTGAGTTGATTCCTCCACCTTTTCCACTCTAAAGCCTCGATATGGATGAAAAACAATATAATGATCCAATATGGGTCACACCTCCCCGTTTTGGGAGGCCTTTGGTCCCCGAAACATTTTACTAAATGAGGTGAGGAAACTTTTCCTCCATCTTCTCTTGCGTGTACCATTTACCCTTATTTGGAATTTGCTTTTACAACCCATTCTAACAAATGGCATGCTACCCATGTCTTGTAGTTTGGGAACTCTTTTACAAAATTGTACCACATTTCAATTGTTCTTGAGCATCTAATGCCAAATCCTCCACAAAAGGTTATACTTGTTCCTCGTCCTAGTCTAGCATGGAAGGCTCATAGAGTTTTAGATTCTCTATATTCACAACTGAGTAAATGCACATGTATGGGGGTAGTTTGAGTATATATAAATTATCTCCCACATTTTCCAATATCTCAAAGCAACCATACCGCAAAGCCTTAATTTTCTTACCAGGACCTTGTACCCTCTCCTTGTTTAATTGTAACCATACTATGTCTCCCACCTTGGATTAATTTTCTATTTCATGTTGATCATGCTTGGACTTATAATTTTCCTATAACTTCTACCTATATGTCAATTTTCCTTATCTTTTCTACAAATATTTCTACCCTTAAGGAATCCCTTGTAATATCCTCCCTCACTTGTCCTTTCTTCCCATATGCAATATCTAAAGGTGAAGGTGGAAAATATCCAAAACAAAATTTAAATGGGGAATCACCAGTAGAAGTGTGGGATTCTATATTATAAGAGTGTTGTATATATAAAATATTCTCATCCCAATACTTTGAATACTTCTAATTGTAAGCCCTCAAAAGATACATCAAAGTCTAGTTGACCACTTCTCTCCACCCATCTTTCTGTGGATGGAATGTTATATACCTCTTTCCAATGATGGTACTTTTATAGTGCATTAGAACACACATATAGCTGAACCTTTCAACTACCATTAATCGGTACTCATGGGCCTTCTTGATTGTTGGTAAACCTCCCACAAAGTCCATGGAAATGCTTTCGTAAGGATGAGTAGATATAGGTAAGGGATGATATAGACCCTGTTTTATGTTAATAGGCTTGTTGGTATAATAAAGCTTACATCCTCTTATGAACCTAGCTACATGTTCTTACATATGAGGCCAATACACATACCTTTGTAATTTGGCTATTGTCTTCCCTACACCAAAGCGCCATATAACCTTGGAGGTGTGCACCTCTTTAATCAACTACAATTGCTCACCTTTAGGAACACATAAATCGTCCAACCTAAAGAGTAACATATCCTGGAGATGGCACTCAACTATGTTGTCACCATCATGAACATGAATATGTATCTACAACTATTAAACAACTCCTTGAAGTCCTCATCCTATGAATATTCCTCTTTGTATGCATCATGGGTGAATGGATCCATATGGATTAGATTTCCCAAAGTTATGATATTTGATGTGGGTGGCTTTGAAAGTATGGTGGCTAACTTGTTTTTTATGCCTTTATTTTACTTCATCACTAAATGAAATTATTGTAGAAACCCCATCCACTTGTAATGTTGGGTCGGTTGTAGCTTACTTTGGGCATGCAGGTACTGTAATGGCGAGTTACCTGTGTGGAAGACAATCTCCTTTCCCACTAGATAATGTTTCCACTTCTACATATCTTGCACTAGGGAATATAACTTCTTATCATACATAGGGTAGTTAGGAACTTCCGCACAAACTACTTTAGAATGGTAGCATATAGGCCTTCCTCTTGTGAAAATTTCTAACATGAAATTCTACTGCAACAACTGATTTATTTATCCTACTTATTTTCCACAATAAGTTGTTTACAAAACCCTCCAGTAAACATCAAAGTAGATTCTACTACAGTTGCCACATAATAGTATATAGAAAAGAATAGTGAAATACAAGCACAAGAATCAATCACATCAACACAATTGTTTTTGGACAATAGTCCCCGGAAAAACCAAATGTGGGAAAATTGGTGCAGTAGATGAGGGTTTATTTATTATTCTTCAGAAACAATCTCTTTACAAGGAATGATTTTTTAGAACATAGAGAAACCTTTGTGAAAACACCTGAGATAATTTTCCTCCAGTCACTGGAGAAATTATGACACTCAAGAGACCCTCCAGCCTCCATTGCATCACCTTTGTGTCATCTACGTGAGTAGTGCATCATTTTTTGTGTTTCCTCTCTGAGCTATCCCTCTGCATTGTCCCTCAGATGCACTATGTCCCCTCCTCCTCAGTCTTTGACTGATGTTGATACCCTCCTCTTCCTTCACCCTACAACTCTCCCTCTAAAATCAAACTCTTACTTCTGGAGAATCAACTTCCCTCGGGTTACTAAGCATTTGCCAGATGTATCTCCAAATGACTCTCAAGTCTTCATTTATACTTTTCCTATTGAGATATCAATGGTCGTGATCTAATCTATAATCATCAACTAAGATTAAATTAGACTTGATCCTCATCTCTTAGAATCTTCTCACCCATATTTACATTAATTCACTTTAATTATTTTAATTTCCTAGGTTTCAACTTAGGCAACATTAAAAATAATCAATTATTTGAATAACATGCACTCTAGGTGGAATTTCTTCAAACAATTTCTAGGTCTTCGTGATCTCTTGTGTTCTATCCCCTCCACAAAAATTCAGATCTAGAGCACATCCAATGTTTACCAAAAATCAACACTCCGTCTGAGCGAGGAATGTGCTCTAGCAATACTTCCTAGTAGAAGTATCACACTGATCCATGACATCCTTCCTCTATCCTATTGATGCTTGGTCAGCTTCCCTTCATCCACTACGCTACTGCAATCTATATTGCTACCCATGACACTACCACTGTCACTGCTGCATCTGTATTGTAGCTCCTTCTTAAGTATTGCACTATCTGTTTCTTCCACTGAAATAGATTCTCAATCATCCCCATCTTCTCCCCGAAATAAACAAACTTTGTTCTTCCTAGAGCCTTGGTGAGAATGTCTTCCACCTATTCTGCTATCAGACTGTACTGTAACTATATTGCACCCCACTGGACACAGTCTCTGATAAAGTGACACCTGATGTTAATGCGCTTCGACTGCTGATGAAAAAATGGATTCTCAGAGAGCTTGATGCAACTCTAATTATCACAAAAAAATGTTGGTTGCTTCCATCTTTCTCCTAAATAGATTCACAAGCAAATTTCTAAGACATATGGCTTCACACGATGTTGTGCCAACTTCCATACATTCAGCTAAAGCTGAGTTTAGAGCTATGGACTTCTATTTCCTACTACACCAGGAGGTCATTCCTGATCCAATGTTGAAACAGTAGCCAATGGTACTTTTCCGATCTACTGAACCTCCAACCCAATCTGTTTTAGTGAACCCACTTAGTCTGATATCATTGCCCTAGGTGTACATTAATCCATACTAGAATGTTGCTCGTATATATATGAGAACATGCTTGGCTACTGCCCAGTGTACCCTCTTCGATTCCACCATGATTTGACTGAGGGTGTTGACAGCGTAACAAATATCTAGCTTGGTGTTGACCAAATACATCAGGGACCCTATGAGCTGCCTGTACAAGGTGGGATATACTTCTTTATCTTTAGACGCATCAATCTTCTTCTAGGGGTAATCATTGGAGTAACCATGGGTCTACAGTCCGGCATTATAAACCTCTTTAAGATTTTTGTAGCGTATCTCCCTTGTCCAAGGAAAATTTCACCCTTCTCCTTCCAAACTTCCAACCCCAAAAAATAATGCATCTGTCCCAAATCCTTCATGTCAAATTCTGTAGCTAGGTTTTCCTTTCCATATTTGATGAGCCTAGATGAACCTGTCAGAAAATGGTCATCCACATAGAACACCAAAGTTAGAGGCTCATTCTCTACAGTCAGATAGTAGAGGTTGGAATCTACGTCACTCTTGATGAATCCCATCTTCTACAAGTAACCATAAATTCGACGGTACCATGCTCTAGGCACTTGCTTAAGCCCATACAGGGCTTTCTTCAGCCTACACACATGAGTTTTCATATCATGTGTCTCAATGTCCTCTAGCTGTTCAAAGCATACTTCTTCTTCTATCACCCCATTCAAGAACGCAGTCTTGACGTCCATCTGGTGAATCTCCCACCCCATCTATGCTGCAAGGGATATCACAGATCTAATAGAAGTATATATGGCTATTGGGGTGAAGGTTTCTTCGTATTCTATAACTTCCTTCTGAGCATACGCTTTAGCCACAAACTTGGCTTTGTATTTTTCCACACCACCATATGTAGCATACTTGACCTGGTAGATCCATCTCGAACCAACAAATGATCTATTGTGAGGTCTAGGTACCACTTCCCATACATCATTGGTCATTATGGAACTGTATTCCTCCACCATAACACCTACCAATACTTGAAGTTGAATAGCCTCCTGAAAACTAGAGGGTTCTCCAACCTAAGCCACCAAAGCTTGGTATCTATCTGGTTGTCTATGCTCACTTTTCTCATTCCTAGGAGCTCCAATGAAATCCTTTGTGTCACATAGTATCTTTCAAAGTTCGTGACTCGTTATTCCACTAGTATTGGGTGGATCTATTTGCTCCTCCTCCTGAGATTCCACCTGTTGTGA
Organism: Pinus taeda; assembly: GCA_000404065.3. Classification (NCBI taxonomy): domain Eukaryota; kingdom Viridiplantae; phylum Streptophyta; class Pinopsida; order Pinales; family Pinaceae; genus Pinus; species Pinus taeda. The sequence goes on along the minus strand of APFE030334923.1, from coordinate 3,758 downwards.
TGCTTCTGGATTTTTATGCCTTGGAGAAATACTGGTGCTGGTTTCTGCTAGTCAAAGTGGTCGGACTAATGGATCATCCTTTGACTGTTCTTCGGAAAGCATTTCTCAAGATTTCCTAAAAGCTCTGTTCTCCATGAACTTTACATATTATCATACCAGAATCTTTCTATTTCCCAGAAGGTAGATTCTATATGCCTTATCATTCTCACTATATCCCACAAGGTATCCTTTTTCTGTAGTTTGATCTAACTTCTTCTTATTTTATTCAGGTACATGGTAGTATGCCAAGTTCTCAAATATCCTGAAATGAAACACTTCAAGCTTCTTTCCAGTGAAGACACTCTCCAGAGTAATCTTACCTAATTCGTTGTAAAGATTCTTGTCATAAACATATATTATTGTGTTGCATGCTTCTGCGCATAGAAATTTGGGAATATCCTGATCATACAACATTTCCCTCGCTGCTTCAACAATAGTTCTATTCTTCCTCTTTGCTACTCCATTCTACTCCATACTATATGGAGCTATCCATTATCTTTTGATACCTTTCTTTGCCTAGAAATCAGTGGAGTCTTTATCAATATATTATCTACCATTGTCTCAGTGCAACACTTTTATCCTCTTCCCTGTCATATTCTCAACCAGAGCTTTAAAATCTTTGAATCGATCAAAAAGTTCATCCTTGGTTTTTAGAAAGTATATCCAAGTCTTCTTGGAATGGTCATCAATGAAGGTGACAAATTATTCGACACCACTAAGAGATTTTAGGGACATGGGTCCGCAGATATCTGAGTGTATTAATCCCAGAGCACTCTCTACCCTGTTGTTACTTCTTGAATAATATTCTTTGGCATAATTGCCCAATACACAACCTCTGCATACATCGTGTCATTTGGTACTTAATTCTAGAACTCTTGTGATGGTTTCTCTGAGAATTCTTAGGGCTCCATGGTGTAAGTGACCCATCCTTCTATGCCATAGTTCATTCAAATCTTTTTCACCACTATTGCCTATCAGTGTTATTGGATACTCTAGCTGTAACTTATACAGTCTATTGTTTCTGACTACAATTTGGGCCTTCTTCTTCGAACTCAGATGTTTGACATATACTTTCTTCCCAATGAATTATACATCATAGCCCTTGTTCTATAACTAAGATACAGAGAGTAAATTCATTCCCAATCCAGGCACATGCAACACATTGGCAGCTCGAAGCTGATCCCCTGCTTATGTTTGAAAAACTATAGTACCTCTTCCTATGGGGGTACATTTTACCTTATTTCCCATGGTGATTTGGAAGTTCATCTGTTCTTCTCAATCACTAGAGAAACATTCTCGTATTCCCGTTGTTACGCAGTAATTTGTCACCGTCGGCCACTGTCCTTGTCGCACCCCCACTGTCACACATTGGAGGACACATTTACGGACCTGCGACCAGTGACATAACTTGAAAACACTTGCATTGAGGCCTCCTGAGTATGAAGTTCAATAACCCTGAAGACACCTTCTGAAGATTAGCCTTGGAAAATGCCTTTTTCCCATTAGTGCGGGCCCACAGTGTATTACCCCGCGCCAATGGCTCAGTCCTTACAAAGAGGGCGCGCCCATAAGCGCTCTGTCCCAGAGCACGGCCCGCGCCACACAAATTAGGCATGATTTTTGGCCAGCGCATGCTAGAATTCTTTTTCCCTTACGACTCACTCAGTTCCCTGAAGGAAAAAGCCCACAAAAGCATCCGGGTTTCGGCTTTTCTATCCAAGGCAATGGCTATTATGAGACATTACCAAAACTCAGAATGTGTCCACATACAATGCATATCTCCTCTCCCTTTATCTATAAAAGTCTGTCTCCCCATAATGAACAGGCTAGTAGTTTTTTGGAGGCTAAAGCAAAAGAGCAAACAAGCCAGTGTGAGAGAGATAGTTTTTGAGCTAAAAGTTGAAAGTAAGGTTATGCTGCCGGATTGTTGAGAGAGAAAGTGATTTTGCAAGACGTGTCGGACTGACTGCCCACCCAGCTAGAGGAGTTTTACAGTGTCAAGCCTTAAGTGGTTGTAATTTCTTCTCTCATTTCTATTTAATGCAAAGCGATTGTCATTATGGTTTCATTCATGTGTTACATCGGTGATATGTGAATTGTATCTTGCTTGACTGGTACATAGTTGTATGTTTTTTTGGATTTTATGCTTGTTGTGGGTTATTCTTCACTTGTGCAGGTATCTATGTGCGGATAGCAACCAGCCGGAGATAGAGGATATGAGCGACACTTCCCCCCACAACAAACAAGCGTTGGATCCCAGGTTGGTCTCCTAGATTCGATTAATTATTAGCTAGAAACTTTGCATGCAGCGGTGATTGATTGTTGCTAGAACCCCTGTGGGGCTAGTGGGATCACCTCTGGTCCGCAAGGGATTTACCTCCGCAACAAATTGGCGACTCCGCTGGGGAGTTTGTCTGTTGATTTTTAAAGCTATATGTCTGATTTTGTAATAAGGACGAGCCTGAAGATCGCAGGCAGCCTTCGAGAACACGTTCGCGCCATTCGTGGAGAGTGAAGTAGATCAACGCCCCTTCAGTCTATCTCCGGGTTGATTTACAAACTAGATGGTATAAGTCTTGCTTTGCATGTCTTTTTACTATCATTGTCTGATCTGAACTTTTTCTTTGCCTACAGTCCTTACTTTTTTTTTCATTCACTGGCCCTGTTTAGTTCTTTTTCTTTTTTTTTTCTAAGAAAGCTCGCGCCAGCGCGCTTGTCGTCTGGACAGTCGCGCTACTGGGCGCGATCTGTTTTCATACCTCTCGCGCTACATTCTGGTTAGCGCGGGTTTCAGGCTCGCAGTCGCGCCTCTGTATTTTTAGCCTGTCAGTTCCCTGCCAGCGCACTTTTCCTCTGGACAGTCGCGCTACTGGGCGCGATCTACTTTCATACATCTCGCGCTTTACTCTGGTTAGCGCGGGTTTAAGGCTCACAGTCGCGCCTCTGTATTTTTTTTTGCCTGTCAGTCCCCTGCCAGCGCACTTTTCCTCTGCACAGTCGCGCTACTGGGCGCGATCTGTTTTTCGGACAACTCCCGCTACACCCTGTTTAGCGCGAGTTGCAGGCCCATAGTCGCGCCACACTGGTCAGATCTGTTTAGAAGCCTGTTGGTCAGCCTCTGTTGCTTGGATCTAGTTTTTGCCCTGTGTATGCCCCCTATGGATCTGTTGGTCAGCTTACATGGTTGCATGAAACTCTCGTTTTTTCTTTTGCCTTGTTAGGTGGTTGTGTTTTGTTTCGAAAAACTGGCTATTAGTTTCCTTAAAAGTAATTTTCCGGCAATGAACATCTCTTGAAAGCTTTACGTGCATCTCATTTTTTTTTTTTTTTTTAAAAAGAGAAAAGAAAAAGTTTATTTTTTTTTTATCATTTAGTCATGTTGTGGTAATTCTTTTTGTTTAAAAAAAAAAAAAGAGTTTTTCCTTTCTTGTCGATTAGCTGCATTAGAATTATTTTGGACATCGTTTTGCTTACATGAACCTCTTCGCTCTCCTATAGCTAGTTTTCATACAAGCAAAACGAATTCAGTTTTTTTCATGTAGTTGCATTTAGTTTCTTTTTCAAGAGATTACATTCGCTAAGGCCAGCAAACCGAAACCTAATTAAAAGATCAACGTAAAATTTTTTCAATGAACCTAACAACGCATTGGAACCTAACGCTTATACTTTAGAGGTCTAGGCTAGAGACGTGTTCCGGCGTCGTTAAGCCTGGTAGATTA
>APFE030334919.1:16922-30448 GCA_000404065.3 Pinus taeda | reverse complement strand
TTGCTATGTTATGAAACCCTAGATCTTTAGGGTTTGGTTGGCCTATAAGCAAAACCTTTGTTATAAGATCCTAGGAATGAAGCCCTAGGTTTATATATTGTTGAAAAATGTGTAACTAGGTTCTGTCTTCATTAGTATGAAATGTATTCTTGTATATATAAAATGAAAAAGAAATTATTATTATTATTATTGGAGCATGGGTTTCATGCTCAAGTTCTTTTATTTTATAGGTCAAGCACCCATGGAGTGCTTCTAGGGTTTGTCCTAGGTATAAAAGTCATTTTCATATATGGAAGACCCTATGGGCACATTGTAAATTGTAAAAGAAAATGTATTTTCTCATGAAAATGTCAAAATACTTCCAAGATCAAGTCGGCCTACATAAGTTGTCAAGTCAGCCTAAGTGAAGAAACATGTCCACCCTTGAAGGAAGCATATATATAAGAAGAATTTGTCCTCCATTTGGATAATTCACTCACCCATCTCTCATACGAAGGAGGAAGTAGTAGAAGGATGAACAAAGAAGTGCAAAGAAGAAGTCGAAGTGTTTTGGGTCTCTCTCTCTTTCTTCTGGGAATGCGAAGTTAGTGTTTTTGCACTGGTGAAGTCTAGAAGTTCAATTTTGGAAGAAGCAAGAGCTAGAAGGCAAGCAAAGGTCTCTTAGGGTGTCCTTCTAGCCCTAAGACTCAAATCAAGGCAAGTGAGTTCAAGGGAAGAGTAGCAAGAAGGAGATCAAAGTCTCCTAGTGAAGCAACAACATTTGTAGGAGTTGTTGGGGCAGAATTTCGGATTTACTGGGGAGGTCGAAGATATTGCAGCAAGAGGTGAAGGAAGACTTGATCTTGGAGGATACTTATCTAAGTTCTAGGTCATGGTATTTTTCAATTGAAAGATCTAAGAGATAAGAAGAGATTTTACGAGTTTTCCCCTCAAGAGGAGAGGTTTTGGCCTTGGCTTGGAGCCTACATATTGTGTCATTGTTCTTACTGTTTGGGTAGTTGTTTGATGTATTGCATATTGAACTAACAAAGATCAAAGCTAATAAGTAAAAAGCTAACACAAACAATTATCAAGTTAAGAGAATTAACATATACATTGCCGTATTGTATTCTCAACATATATGTGTCCATGTGATTGAAATCTTAGCTTGGTCTAGGTCGGTATATGTCTAATGTATTAACATTACCTGACATATGTTATGCTTATGATTAATGATGAATTCCTAGATATGTGCGTTGACCTAATTATTGTTGGTCATGAGTCTTAGGGATTAATATGATCCTTTGTCTGAGTTTGATATTCTAGGATGATGTTATTTGGTAAATATAGGGTTTTGAAACTAAACCCTAGTAGTAGTTAAAATCTCTAGTATGTGTGATATGACAATCTGAAATCTATGAATCTATATGGTAATTGTTGAAATATGAAAATCTAGGGTTTGTAGCTAACCCTAGTGGATGTTAGTCATATTATTGATTGAGTTGTGATTGGTTGTTGAATGTTAAAAGCTTATATATGAAACCTTAGTAGGAGGTCTAACATATGAATTCTAGGAGTTGCTTTACAAGCCTAGATAAAATAGTCTAGGGTGTATGACAAAGTCCCTAGCAAAATGTTGAAGTGTATGTATCTCTTATTTGGGTATCTGATATATATAAAGTTGAAATGCTTCCATGAATCTGATATAATTAGCTTCATGCTTCAATAGTTTTGGTTATACTTGTTATCTAAGTTGTGGAGGTACACAATCTTCAAAATGGTGAAGATGATCGAACGAAAAAAATGATGTGATAAGAATAACTCTGATAAGATGGATGGAAGCCACGAAAGGTTCTCCGATTTCGAAAAGAATAAGTTGATTTACCTACGTTAAGAGGGAGCCTATATAGAGAAAATCTCCCCAGTTAAGAGGGAGAATATAGTTTTGATTGGAGAATGAAGTCTGAAGAATATGTTGCTATATGAAAAGAAAAGTATCAAAGATTCGGTTGATAGGCCTAATCGTGTTTGAGAAACAACATCAAGAAAACCCTAAAGGTTTGTGTTTATTTATGAATATGTAAACATATATTATTGATTGGGGTTGTGTTTGTACATGTAAATCTCTCGAAGTTTTTGATAGCACGTTGGTTACCAATCAGTTTGATTGGGAGAGATTGGTTATCCTTGATCTGCTAAATCAAGGAGTGTTGAGGCTTTGTGAGTGAAGCATTCCCTGGGAAGACATCTAGCCAACACTTTGTGTTGATGTCTAGGTCCCGAAGTTCGATAGGTGGTGTTCATAGAGCTCTAATTTTGGATACACACCTAGATCCCTGGGTTGATGGTTAACAAGTAATCCCGATGGTACCTATAGAGGCTGAAAGCTTGAGTCCGTCTTGGTCCCACTTAGATAGATTGCCTTGGTCAAGAATCTAGTCCATGGCATTGCGGTGCTTAAAGTTCTTCATGGTTCATATAGTTGAGATCTTCCTTGTACTTGTATATGATAAATACCTCCCTAGTTAAGTGGGAGTGTTGGAAAATGTAACTAGGTTCGGTCTTCATTAATGTATTTGAGTCATCATGTAATGTACTTGTCAAAAGAATAAAGAAAGGAATTATTATTATTATTATTAAGACTTATTAAAGCATGGGTTTCATGTTTGGGTCATCATATTTTAGGTCAATGTCCCCATTGAGGACTTCTAGGATTTATTCTGAGTTAATAGAGTCATTGTTCTTTTAAAAAGACCCTTCTTAAGCTTTTGAATCATGTGAAAAGGTTAAGTATTGAGTCAAATATGACTTATGTTGCCTCCACACCAAGTCAGCCCTAAGATGATCAAGTCGGCCTCAAAGAGGGTTATTCGACCTCACCAAAGGACTATAAATGAAGCAGTTCGAATTTCAATTGAAGAACACTCACAACAAACAAGTTCGATATCTCTTGAAGTTGGGAAAAAGTGCGAAGCAGAGGAAAGAAGGCAAAAGGAGTGCGAGTTTGGTCTAGGAGAAAGAAGGAAAATCGAATTTTTGTGCATCTATCTCTCTCTCTCTCTCTCGTGCCCTAGTTTGGAAGATCGAAGTTCTCTTGTTGATGTCGTAGCTAATTGTTGCATGTTGTTGCTGCTATACATCAAAGTTGCTACTGTTGGATGTTGTTGCCTCAGGAAGTTGTATTGGGCCAAGATCGAAATTTCTAAGTGAAGATTGAAGTCCTTCAATGAAGAACAAAGTCTCCAAAGCAAGGTCAAAGTATTTGGGTCGAAGAAAGTGTTGCTACTGCTATTGCTGCTGCCAGGTCAAGTAGGATCATCTACAAGAGAAGAAGAAGGTTGACTTGGTGTGGAGGAAAGTTTGTGTCAAGGTCTAGAGTCTTGGAATATCTCAAGAAAACTATTGAAGATAGAATTATTGACTGAGTCGTCCCCTAGAGAGGGTTTTGCCCTAGTTGTGAGCCTATATCTGGTGTCCATTGATTTATGTGCTGTTTCTTTGGTAATTGCTTGATGAACTAAGAGAAAGAAGATATAAAGAAACTTAATCAGAAATCAAAAACATCACAAGTAGTTATCAAGTATAAAAAATTCTTTCTGCCTTTCTGATTTTCTAACATTAGACAATGAAAAAAAAGACCTCAACAAAGGTCACACTGGACTAGGGGTAAGTGATAACCACCAAGGTGAAGCATGGGAATAAGTGTACAATCAAAAGCAGTCAATCATCCAACCTGTGATCTATACTAAAATTTCCTTAAACGTTAAATGAAAGCACTCGAATACAAAAATGCTTAATGTACCTCATATTCGATGACTCACTTTCATTAGATGAGCAAGCTAGATGAAGAAAGCACTAACTGGAGCATGAATGAGAGGCATCTAAGGCTAGCTATCTATGGATCATGATAGGGCTGCTAGTTGGCAAGCTAAAACATCAAGAGAAAAATTGTCTCGTAAGGGTCACCCACATGGGCAGGTAACAATCTCATAGTTGCAAACTTCTTAGAACATGGCATCTAACTTGAGCAATGACATTTGCATTGCAGTTAGAGAGTGATCCACCTTGTGAGTTATTGTATTTGACAAGGTCTACAATCTGTGAGAATACATATTCTTTGCACATTTTTCTTTAGAATTTAAAAGAAAAAAGTAAAAAAGATAAATAAATAAAAATACCACCTAGTAAAACTCAAGGAACATTATTTAAGTATATGCTATGATTGCACCCACAATAATGAGAAGCATCCACTAGCACAAAGATGTAATATATCCCCTTCTGAGGGAAAACAGGAAGCGATATCAACAGAAAGGAGTGGACAGGTTCTCATTGGAATTATACCTATGCTTCACACCAAGATAATCCTCATAGATAATAGGCTTCCTCAGGTTCAAAATCATGCCTGGTAAAGATGCCACAGTTTTGCTTGATCCAATCCGTTCAACAGCAGGCAAGTCAACATAAAGAACATTGGTGTTGGCTGGATATTGTGCCTGCATGCTAGATGATACAGAAAACAAACATTATTAGAAGCATGTTGTATAACTCATCTATGTTACTCTGCAATACAAATTACGAAATTGACTATTCCCAATCATTCATTCCAATGGTAAAACACCATTAAAGGTAGAAAATGTCTTGCCTTTGATTCTAAGATCTCATCATTTTACTATACTTTTCTTCATTCCACTAGATCATTGTCACTTCTTTATTTTCTTAACACCATTCCCCCAAAAGAACAAAAGAAATGAAACAAAGTTCCAACCCAGCAAACCAGAAATTATTTCACACAAATTTCACAACAGAAGCAAATCCTCAGTAGGCTTTGTAGCCAATAAACAATATAGTTTCCATAAAAAGCAACTAGTCATTCAACAGGTAGCTCTTTAAGATGCTATATTTTCATGTTTTTCCATGCGGCCCTAACCCATAAAGAAGACTTGAGAAAGATATATGCATGTTCATGTCGATGCACTCCATGAAGGCATATTCTAGTGAATCCTAAAAGGCATAACATTTTTTAACAAACAAGGACTACCATACTCATCACTTTCCAACACAAACATATTTCTTATTCATAAAATGAATTTACAGAAGTCTTTAAGGTTACATCCCAGATAAGTGTTAAACAACAAAAATATGGAATAAGCATAAGTTAACCTTCAAAACAGAGTTTCAGGTATCTTTACTACAGTAAAACACCAGTTAAAAAAGTCTTACCTTTGTTACTAAGACCTTATCATTTTACCATAATTTCCTTCATTCCACTAGATCATTGTCAATGCATTAATTTTCTTAACACTATCATACAAAAAGGCCAAAAGAAATGAAAAAAAGGTTCAGGCCCAGCAAACCAGAAATTGTTTCACACAAACATCACAACGGAAGCAAATCCTCAGCAGGCTTTGTAGCCAATAAACAATATAGTTTCCATAAAGAGCAGCTATTCATTCAACAAGTAGCTCTTTAAGATGCTGTATATTCATGTTTTTCTATGCAGCCTGAACCCACAAAGAAGACTTGAGAAAGATATATGCATGTTCATATCAATGTACTATATAAAAGATATATTCTACTGAATCCTGCAAGGCATAACATTTTTTAACAAATAAGAATTAACATATTCATCAACTTCCAACCCACAAACAGGTTTCTTATTTATAAAAGTGATTTTACAGAAGTCTTGAAGGTTATAGCCCAGATCATAGCTTTAAAACTCAGACTCGGACTCGTAACCGGACAAGTCCGACTCGGTATCAACTCGACCTAGTTGGTATCAATGACCCTGTCTTTGTAAAAAATACATTAAATATTTATTTTTTATGAGAAAACATATTTTTAAAGATTTTCATTCATGTTTCTAAACTCAAAGCATTAGAATAATAGAGAGAAGACAACATATGATCAAAGTATGCTCATGAATATATCTATTATATTAAAATGGCACCATAACCAAGAAGGCTCTAAATGGCCTCTACAACAAAACATCACTAGTCACTACTGCTAGACAAGGCAACATCGTCTGCCTTAGACTTTGAATCGAAGTCAAACAAGAAAACCCATGGCTCCTCCTCTTCATTAAGATCTCCAACTGCAACTGTAGAAGTAGTAGCACTAGTACTAGTTGCACGCTGAGATAGACGAGTTATGCGCCTACGTCATGGCTGAGCAGAGTAAGTGCCTGCAGCTAGAGGACTTGGGGTTGGTACTAGTGGATCTGCATTTAACTAAACAGTTTGTAATGCATCCAACTCCAAACCAAGATCACCATCAATATCCTCATTAGGGTCAAACTTTGTCAGTTGAGTCTCCACTAATAATTTGAGGATGGGTCAATATATTCCAACATAATGGGATTTGCATTAGGGCTTTTGTTCAGCTATTGGTTGCATCTTAGCCAAAGGTTGCATTGGATAAAGACTAGATCATTTAACCATTTTTGTTCTAAATGGTTTCTCTTCTTCGTGTGAATCCTCTCAAAGACAAACCAATTGCGCTAACACCTAGAAGCACTACAAGTTTGACTCAAAATATGGATTGTAAACTTCCGCAATTGAGGACACTGGCTACCAAATGCCTCCCACCATTGTGCTGCAAAAGCATAGTTGTGTAATGAGTTAGTTCAACAAATTATATCCAACTTTCAAATTATAAATAATTTACAAAATAAGAATTTGAAAATTGAAATTGTTTTTCTGACTCTTATGCTTCCCTTGCAATCCTTGCTAGGTTTTTGCCAAAGGTACCTGTGGCTCTCTAAAACAAGTGATTTATCAGTGTTTCTCCAGCTGCTCACTCTCATTAGGGACCATGCATTCAAGGCGCTCAATCAATCCATCTCTCACCTCCCCAGTCAAATCTTTTCCCACAAAGCTTTATAATGATACGTTGGGTTCAGAAAAAAAACCCAGCTGCATGTATAGCACGATGGAGTTGATAGTTCCATCTTTGATCAATGATTTCCCAAATGGGTCCATACTTAGCCAATCTATCCTTGTATGTTGCCTTTATTTTCTCCTTTGCCTGATCCATAGCCTCATAAATGAAACCCATAGCCAATCTTTCCCCATCCACCAACTGTGAAGATTCGAGAAGCCTCGAATCACTACTGCAGCAACTGATTATATTTCTCCTACTAAATCAAGTTATTTACAGTATTATACAGTAAACATCAAAATAAATACAATTGCAACCTTCACAACTTAAATAATATGGGGAAACAAGAATCTGAGCAAGAAAGAAATAACACACACAAGTGACACCATTATTTTTGGACCAATGTCCCCAGAAAAACCCAATGTGGGAAAACAGGTGCAATAGTTGAGGGTTTGTATTATTAAGGAGTAATTTCTGAGTACAATTCTTCGAATGCTCAAACTGGCAATCCTATACAGATATCTAAATGGACAAAAAAGTAGTGAGATGATCTCACCTTGTCACAGGAAAATCTGGCACTAATTTGCATTAGAGATGAGCCTCTGCGTTGCCTCTACGCAGTACTGCATCATACCAACGCAATCACTACGTCATTGTTGCTAGGACTACGTTGCACCTCCTTTGACCCTCTGATGGCTGGAAAATTCGGCCCTCTGTCTTCCTAGTCTCAGACCCCGCTCCAGCACTAGATCCCGACTGTTCCTCAACAGAATTTTGGACTCCCTCTGAAGCGTTGTGTTGCCACAGCATAGCTCTGCGTGGCCCTGCATCAGCCTCTCTGGACGTCTTTCTTCCCTCTCTGCGTTGTACTCTCCAGATCAGGAAAACTTCTTCTGAAAACTATCCCTGCCCCTCACTGCAAGAAATCACCTCGATCACTTCTCGGCAACTACTGCGTTGCTCTCCTCAAAAATCGATCTCTTGATCTCTCACTCAATGTGTCTTCCAAATGCCCATCATGTTGAATAATCTAGGGCAAAGTAGTGTAGTGTGATTTTTCGTTACTTGATAACAATTTGTGGAGTATTTTTACTTTTCCTTATTAGCTTATTCTTCTTCTTATTATTAGTGCATATGTGTGTACTTCATCAAACCACTACCAAAACATAAAAACAAGAACACAAGATGTTGGCTCTCTGTCAGGGTCAAAATCTCTCCTCTTCAGAGGAAAACCTTCCAGTGAATTTCTCTTATTGAAGCTCTATTGATAAATGCCAAACCCTAGACCCTTGACTAGAATATCCTCCAAGCACAAGTCAAGCCCTTTCTTCTTTCTGCACTTTGTTCCCCGGCACATAGCCTTCCTTCTTTCAGCACTTCGTCCTCCTCCTTTCGGCAGTTCGTTCTTCTTTCAACTTGTTAGTAAACCTTGTTGCACTTGCTCTAGAGGAGATACCTTTGATGAGACCCTTTTCTTATGATGATTCCTTTCTTGTCTTCACCAATCAATGAACTTGTATGACTGTAATGGAAGGGTTGTTATGACAACAGGGATAACCTCTTTACCTTCGCATGTGTGATTGTTTTCTTTGTGATTTAGACCTATTCCCTCTTTGCTTGAGAGGGTTCCTTCTATGCTTGAGAAGGCTCCTTCTACGCTTGAGTGAGGGGCCTTATAGGCCTGCTTAGATTGCCCAACCAATGATGTTATGTGACTGTGATGATAGTGCTGCAATGACCGCAGGAAGAGGCTCTGTTTCTCGCACATGTGATTGTTTTCTACCCTAGAAAACAGTCCTTTTAACTTCGGCCTAGACTCCTCCTTATACGCTACACTAGAGGCTCCTTGTCTTGTCACTTGATCACCCTTTTTCTTCCTCGTTTTCTGCACTAATTTCAGAGCTATGAATGTGTTATTTTTGAGTGGTTTAATGACCCTAATATATAGGTGTTTGCTCCTTCTTTTACGCTGATTAGATAACTTGAGGCCGACTTGACTTTTATGCTTTGGATTTCTTCTTTAGGATGTCATTGCTTGGAGGATGCTTGTGACTTTGCTTGGAGGTATTCTCTTGACCATAATACATATACATACAAGGTGTAACATGCCCTTAAGGCCTCAACATTTCCTTTTGACTATTTGACTCACCTATAGCACTTTAATTAGTGTTAGACCTATTTCAATGAGCAAGAAACTCATTGACATATATTACAAAAATAATATTTCTTTTCTTGAATAAGTACAAATATCAAAAGTACATTTATGAAGACCAAACCTAGTTACATTTCCTTCAACACATCAAGCCTCTTATTATAATCTTCTCGTTGATTAACCAACGGTCCAAATTAGATTCTAATCAATGGCTCAAATCATTTTGGCTTGATCCTCGTCTTCTTCTAGAAGTTTCACCCTCAGTTTAATTAATACCCTTTAATTATTTTAATTTCCTAAGTTTAGACTTAGTCATCCATTAGAAATAATTAATTATTTTAATAAAACCTTCTCCAGGTGGAATTTCCCAAAATGATTTTTGGGTATTCTGGAATACATGTGTCCTAGCCTCCCTGCAAATTTTGAGGCTTAGAGCACATCTGATGCTACCAGAAATCAACACTCCCTCTTAGCGAGGAATGTCCTCTAGTAATGCAACCTGCTGAAGCATTACCCTTCTCTGTAACATCTCCCTCTGCACTGTTGATGTTTGACATCACTGCCCACCAACTACTGCGCAAATGTTGCATTCATGTTGTTGTTGGCCCTACCACTGCCAACACTGCATCTGCACAGCAACCCTCTCCTATTGTTGTTGCTACTACAATAAAATGGAAAAGCATCCAAAATATTGAACCAAAGGTGTTCATCGTGATGCATCTGCTGTTGGAGTTCTAACTGTTGTTAGTCTTTGCGTTGTCACTAAAGCCACTGCGGTGCTGACTCTGCTCTGTGCCAACTGCACTGCTACCAACACTAGCTTTACGTTGCTCGAATTTTAGCGCTTCTAACCACTGCAACTATCACTCCGACACTCCTCTGCACCAACAAACCCTGGTCCATCCTGCTATTTCTAATATGGGCTCCTGTAGCAAGGTATTGATCCAAGAGGTAGACTCCTCAAGGATCCTGCCCATCTGTAGTTCGTTCGAACTACAGTACTAGATCACCCCACGAGGTATCTGGGCAATCATGGTGAACTCCTCTCCCTCGATCTTTGCGATTGCAACCTGCAGATCATGTTTCTCATCCTTGTCCTTCTTCTTGAGAGGACACTGTGTAGCGTAGTGACCAAATTCACCACGCCGAAAACATTTGATCTTTGAGACATCTTTCTTCTTCTTCTGTTTCTCCTACTGCCCCTTTGATGTAAGGGTTGCATTCTCTTCCTCCTCCTTCGGCTTCGTCCCACTCTTTCTATTGCCATCAAGTTTGCAATTGACTAAGTCTCGCCTCATCTCTTCCTACTGAAGAGCGGCCCACATTCCCTCTTAATTCGGCAATCTCTCTTTGCCTAGGATACTCCGGAAAAATACTTGCCATTCTTCTGAGGCTGAATTTAGGGCCAACCTCACCATTTTTGTAGGCTAAGGTATTGATCCTACAGCTGCCAACTGATCTCTAACTTCCTGAAGCTTTGATAGGAACAGATCAATGCATTCCCTTTTCTCTATCCTTGTTGATCTTAACTTCTCCTCCAAGTACATCTTTTGTTGCTCGAAAGATCCTTGATATAGCATAGTCAAGGCATCCTGCATCTCTTTGGTCGCCCCTTTACCAGCAACGTGACATACAACGTGATCCCTCACTCCATTGAGGATCAACCGCTTGGCCTTCGCCATCTTAGCCTTGTACATCTTGAGTGGATTTACTATCGACATACATCTTGAAGTGATACTTATCCAGAAGGCATGAGATCTTAGCCTTCCAGATCACATAGTTGGATGCTCCATCCAACCAATCTTGATCTCTCAGCCCGTTAGTTGCAGCGTGCCATCTCTACCAACAAACTGTCGAACTGCCTCCTCTCTCCTGCTACTCAGCAAATGAGAAATCGAATTCCCTGGCTAGGAATTCTCTAAGGAGAAAATTCCCTCAAGTAGTGTTTCCTTCCCTATTCTGACGTTTTTCTGCCCCAGCAACTACTGCAGAAAACTACGTCTCACCAGAAAATTGCTCTGTGTTGAATTTGTTGTCACGTTGCTCCCTCTGCTGCTGAAAAATCTCGATCTGGAAATCTTACCTCTCCATCAACTCACTCAGAGAGAGATTTTCCTTGAGAATCTTGCCTTCGTGGCTTGGACTGTGCAATCCCTCTCGGATTCAATTTGCTACCTACACAACATTTCGATCTCCCTCCTCTTCAGTGTTGGGCTCTTCTAGTCTGCTCTCTTGCTTCACCTATGTTATATTCCTAGGGGGATAATATGGGGTACAAAGGGAGGTACCCAAGGTAATAATGTAATAATGGGATGGGCCATAGTAATAAATAAGGTGGTTAACCCATATCACGTAAGGGACCACAAGTAGTTAGTAATAATGTAATGGGCCCACAGTATTAGATAAGATGGTATTGAGGGAACCATGGTAATGACCCATGGTATTGTATGCATGAGGCCTAAATAGAGGCTAGAAACTCCACATGGAGAGATGTCAAGGAATATTGTATGAACAGGCATATGGCTTGTGGAGTGTTCTCCTTCCTTAAGGGGTGAATGTATGGTGTTGCCCTACCTTAATGGTTTGATCAATAAAGAATCATTTCTATCTATTTCTATATTATTATTTCTGGGTTTATTTCTATCATCATATATTTTTCGATTAGATCTATAACAAGTGGTATCAGAGCACTTTCTTGGGCAAAAAGTAGAAATTTTATTTTTTTTTGCAGGATTTCTGGGGCAACGAGTTTGCAGATTAGATCTGTACATTTTGGAGCAAAATCTGCAAAATCTAATTGCAGATCTAGATTCTTTGCGAAAAAATACTCGATTTCAAAAAAAAAAATCAGCTGAATCAGAGTCCGGATGAAGGAGATATCGCTGATCTAAAAATCAGTGGTCTTGCAGACAATTTTTCAGGGCAGCGAGTTTGCGGCGCAGATCTGGACGTCCTAGTGCAAGATCTGTAAAATCTAATTACAGATCTGGATTCTTTGTGAAAAAATACCCAATTTCAAAAAAAAAATCAGTCGAATCGGAATCCGGATGAGGGAGATATCGCTGATTTAAAATCAGCTATTTTCCAGCAAATTTTTATGACGGTGAGACAGTTGCAGCGTGGATCAGCAATTCTAGTGCTTAGATCGGGATTTCTACCACATGTGAAGATGCGGAATGGTTGTTCCATTTCCAAAAACAGGTCATAATAGGGATTCTGAGCAATATTGACTGAATTGTGGCCATTTCAAATTTTTGCCAATTTTTTTGTGATGGCGGGCCTAGATCAGAATTTGAGGGACTTGTATAAATTTGATGGCTCTCATCCAGCCAGATGGCTAGCACAAATGGAGAAATATTTCAGATTGAATTACATCATGGATGATGAGACTCAGCTGAGTGCGGGAAAAATGTACTTGGACCATGAAAGATGGCAATGGTGGCAGCATCATCAAGAATGCCATCCAAGGGTAACTACTTGGGAGATGTTTGCAAAAACTATTCATGACCACTTTGACCATAAATCTAATCTTGTGGATAAGCTCACACAGATAGACACAGCCTAGAAAAGATTTTATTTTTACAGGAAAGAAGGAAACCAAGAAACCTAAAGGTTTATTTTCTGCTGGTATCTCCTTCTTGCAGGTTCATGGATTGATTCAAAAAGAGAAGATCATTGTTTCTATAAATCCTAGTTGCAAGCATAATTTTATCAATGTTAATTTGGCAAAAAAATTGCAAGTTCCAGCAAAACACATTGAAAACACACAAGTGGATGATGAGGATGTTCAAGTGTATAAGGATTTGAAGACTTCTATGGATAAGTATGTGTTGCATGGTGATTTTTGTACTTCACAGACGGATAATATGGATGTTGTTTTTGGATACTCGTGGATGGAATCGGTGGGTACTATAAATATTAACGTGCAGAAGAAATTCCTAAAGCTCTAGTATAAAAAGAAGAAAATTACATTACAGGATATTTCCATTAATAAACAGGTAGAGTCCAAGGAGGCTGAAGCAAAAGATGTTCTAGGGACTGACATATCAGATGATGAGCCAGTGATGATCGACAATCAAACACAAACAGAGGCTGAAGCATAAAAGGTTATAGGTGCTGATACATCAGATGAGGGCTCAGTGGTTGAAGTAATATTGGAAGATAAGACACCACAGCAGGCACCACAACATAACAGTCAGGCTCCAGTAAGGGGTGAATTAAAGAAAAAGACACTATGGGTTAAAACTTCAACATATCATCACCCACATCACCCCGCAAGACAACAACCAACAAGATGGCAACCAATTAGCCACCCCCGCAGGACAGACAGAGAGGAGAGAAGATCCACCTACTACACATCAACACAGAAGAGCTGCCACGGTCAACTTCCATCTCAAGCGAGCAAGGCACCAGCAAGATCAAGGGTTCACCTTTCTCTTGGATGGCTAGATGCACATGCATGGTACCAGTGGACTACTCTTTTGAGTAGATCTTATTATTTGTGTTCTTCCCATGTTTC
>APFE030334919.1:0-16018 GCA_000404065.3 Pinus taeda | reverse complement strand
ATTTCTAGGTATTTTGTAATACATGTGCCCTAGCCTTCCTGCAAATTTTGAGGCTTAGAGCACATTTGATGCTACCAAAAATCAACACCAACCACAACACCTTAACTAGTGGCTTAACAACTTTCACACTCTATGCTGCCTTTTTCCAAAATGTCTCTTCATTAACTTTTCTTACATCTTTGCCATCCTGTTTGCAAGCCCATTAACATCCATTCCATTCATCACTGGAAAACATATTCTGCAAGTTTCTATGTTGGTAAAGCATGGATTGCAATGTCAAAAAACGAGTTGCAAATCTAGTGATGGCAGGCCTAACAAGATCCTTTCCCCTTGCGTTTTCCCTCATCAGTTTCAAAATCCATGAGTGATTGTAGATATACTTTGTTATGTTGTTGGCATGCTCTATAGTGTTCTTGATCCAATCTATTTTACTAGTATTCTCAAGCATGAGGTCTATGAATTGTGCAGCACGTGGGGTCCAAAAGATGGTTTTGTTTTTCTCCTCTAACATTTTACCACCAAAAACATAGTTAGAGGCATTATTTGTGATGATATGAACATCATTAGCCACCCCCATCTCTTCAACAACCTCATCCAAAAGCTTAAACAACAAGTGTGCATCTTTCACCTTATCAGATGCATCCACTAATTTTAGAAATTTGGTTCCCTGTGGGCAAAAGATAAGAAAATTTGTAATGGTACAACTCTTTTGATCAATCCATCCATCTGACATGATGTTACACCCTATTTTCACCCATGAGCTTTTGAAATCTTTCAAATATTCCTCAATGGACATAACCTCTTTTTGAAAAAGAGATGCCCTTAATTCATGCATAGTAGGGTCTTTGAAGCCCTTACCAGCAACAAATATGGCATCAAACATATGTTCATAATACAGTGAATGGGCAGCATTGAAGGGGCTATCAACATCATACCACCATCTACCTATGTAATCACAGGCAGATTCTCTCAATTCTTTCTTCTAATGGTCATCTAAAGTACCCTGGATTTGACTTATATTAGCTTGAGGACCATGTGCACTGTCAAAGGGAGAGGAGGGTGAGAAATAACTTTTGATATCACCCTTCTTTTCAATTTTACCCTTGCCCTTTTCTTGAATAAAGCCCAAAGAGGGAGGAACATAGCGAAAGGGGTTGGATGCACTAGTACAAGAGGTAGATGAAGAGCCGTCATAATCAAAATTCAGGTTGGCAGCCATCATGTGTTTTAGACTCCTCTTCTTCCTTATTTCAGCCTCTATTTCTTTTTGCCTAACTTATCCTTTCTCAAACTTCTCAAAATTTTCTTGCAACTCCTTCCTAATTTCCCCAATCTACTCTATTAGTGTTGCACATGGGACAATTTGGCCTCTAATACCAGCCAAGTATTGTTTAAGCCTCTTAATGCCCCTCCACCTCCCTTAATTCTTTTATGACAAAATTTGCAATACATTTAATTGTTGATCATCTCAACATATGCCCAAGCAGCATCTTTCACTCTAGGAGCCATTTTCTAATATTTGGAATTGGAAATGAGAGGACAAAAGTCTGAAAAATGAAAAGAAAGAAAAAAATGACTCTTCATTTCTTCAAGAAAAATTACTCTTTTCAATTTCCGGATTTGCATTAAAAAAAAAGCAGATTTGAGAAGTGAAAAAAAATACATGTAGCCTCTTCAATGTTGCTCCAAAAACCAACTCTTCAATGCTGCTCCAAAATGTTGCTCCAATGATTGCCCAAGAACCTCCTCACTGCTGCTACAAAAACCTACTCCAACTCTTCACAAACTCCTCACAAATGCTCACACAAATGCAATGGGATAGTTGTGAGGAGATGTGAGGGGGTTGGGTCACTTTTATAGACTTGGGAGAGGGGTAGAGGCATTAGGGAAAAAAAGCCAATTTGGATTTTGCCTTACCACCTTTTTTCCTCGCCGCCCAAGCTAGCCGATTTAAGTCGGGCTCAACCGAGCCAGCTGGTTCAGTAACAGACAGGCCGCCGGACCAGTGATTTGACCGAACCAGCCCGGACAAGGGTTTGGCTTGGTCTACCAAGGCGAATTCGAGTCAGATCAACCTAGTTTTAAAACTATCGCCCATATCAGTGCTAACTAACAAAAATATTGAAGAAGCATAATTTAACCTTCAAAACAGAGTTTTAAGTATCTTTAATAGAAATTTGGATACTTTGATCTAAGTTGGAGTATTAAACAGTGCTTTAAAAATCTTGGCACATCTTAGTGTGAGGCTTGCCAATCCCATCAAAACAGTTACAGTAAATATCAAATTATCAAGATCAAATAGATATTAATTATGAAAATTCCTTGAAATATAGCAACTGGAATTAATTCTCCAAACTGATTATCAGTTTATTAATTTTCTGATTAATATCGAATTAATCACACTACAACTTCTTCACAAAATAACATAAACATTGTGGAAATAAAAATGTTGGAAACTGAGAAATGCTAGCACACACATAAAAATTGAGACACTTATTTTTGGACAAATGTCCCTGGAAAAACCCAATGTGGGAAAACCAGTGCAGCAGCTGAGGGTTTTATTATGATGCAGTAGTGAGAAATTTTGAGTACAACTGGATGCCCAAAACTAGCGATCCTCTACAACATAAACTGGCCAAAAAAAATTAGTGAGACAAATTATGCCTCATTTGACACTGATCTAGCTCTGAAACTGGCACCCATTGGGCTCCACAAAACCCCTTACATAGACAATATTGACCTTTTACAAAGTGTAACATGACTTCATTACATGACAATGACTCTATCATTTTATGACTAGATGAAAAATAATTCCTAAAGACTCTCAATGGGAGCCTTGACTCAAAAACAAAATCTCTTGCTCATGAAACCCATGAAGCAAGTCAATACAATAATTTTATTTTTCTTCTTTACATCTCATTACATAAATTCATTAATTACATGTCATTATGAAGACCGAACCTAATTACACTTTTCAACACTCCCTCTTAACTAGGGAGGTATTCATAATGGTACTTGGACTTTCTCAATATGAAGAATTTCTCATAAGAAGAATTCGGATTGGTAACTAATTTGTATAACATCATATCAACCAGCATTGTTACATAGCAAGGCCCTGACTAATAGCTCCTTATCTCCACAAGATCTAAGCTCAATGCTAGCGAGACCAATGATTTATAGACGCCCTCATCATTGTCTCTCTTGAAACATACGCCACCTGGGTTATCTCACGGTATGTTCCATGAGGACTATTCTTATCTGACTCCCCAACCCTCAAAGAATATCAGTCCTCTGCGACTACCCTTCCATTGGATGCCCTATCTCATCCCCAAAGAGTATCGGATGCCAAATGATTACCCAATCCTCCATTTTGTCTTCCCAGGTGAAGACCAGAATGTCATGTCTATCTCTCCCTCTCACATAGGGAGGACATATTCCAATAAGGAATGTACTCATTCCTACCAAAAAGGAATGTACCTAAGCTCCCTCGTTGCTTAGGAATTTCCAAGTTTCTTCCAAGTAAGAAACTTCACTTCAGTCTCCCTCTTAACTAGGGACCTATAGCAGCTCCTCATGTGAAACAACCCGCTGCCTAAAGAACTCCTCTTTTCTTCGATGTCAACAATTTATTTTGTCATGGAGTCTTCATCTTTTCGATCAACTTCATAGGGCACAGACCATCCATCACTTTCATCAATGAGTTAGTCATGTCCTCAATGTCAAGGGTTTAGATCTTTACCCGACTCCTATCAGAGTCTTCATATCTTTCTGGGAGATATTCTAGTCAACTCTTCTTAGACTTCGGATGTTGAATACCTTCTACCTTTGTTGCATAATATCATGATCTCTTACTTTCTTTTCACACTTTATTCCCAGGAGCTTCCAATCAAAGTTCCTTAATTGTAGTCAACTTCCTCATGATTCATATGAGAACATATTACGTTGATTTCATCTAGTGTGACTTATGCTTTTCTGCAATCTTTCGGAGGAGGAGATCCCTTATTCTCTTGATCATATTTCCCAAGATGGAAATAATGATCCATATTATCTGCAACCATATGACATGCCTTTCATAATATCCTATGTAAGCATACATACCTCATCTTTCCTTTCAGTCATCCAGATTTCTTGTAGCAGCTTTATTTGAACAAAGGAACTTCATCCTTTAAGCTCGTTTTCTTGTTATGTCATCATACCAACATCCCTTGAATCCCACGAGCTGGAATTCCTGATGAAATTTCTTGCTTTCTTTTTAGATCGATGAATCCTTTGATGAGGATTCCATCAGAGAAACTTTGAGGATCTTTCATATCCTCACCCGTCAGATGTTTTCTTTGTTGATAATTATACGATGATCTCAGTCGATGACGACCTCTACGTCTTTCTATAAGTATTACTTGAGGTTTCAATGAGGTTTCCAAGAGCTCTCATTCGTTGTAAGTAATAGACATCATTTATGCTTTCTATGTCACGAGCTCTTACTTCTAATGCTTTTGTCATGATGCTATTTTCTAATCTAATGCATCCTATCTTATATACATTGTTGCCTATCTATAATTTACAAGTGAAAAGTACCTTCTAATGAAGAAGATCATCTCAGTCATAGTAGAGATCTTTTACTTCTTCATTCTTACACTTCTTTGACTCGGGCTCTTTCACTTCTTCAGTAATGTGGGCTTCTTCCCTATTCCTCTTGTCCTTACTACGTTTGGGGCAATCTCTTCTATAGTGCGCAAGTTCTTGACATCCATAGCATCTTAACTTATCCATGTTCCTTCTTTTCTTTTGAGGACCGAACTTTCCAAACTTCCCTTTCTTTCTTGACATGGCAGCGTATGCTTGATTCTGCTCATTTGGTCCGACGTCAACCTTTGCCTTCAGTCTAGTTTCTTCGATCCTAAAGAATGACCATAGATCTTGAAATGGAGTAGTCCCTTTCTTCCCATATAAACTTGAAATGAAGTTACCCCATTCTTCCGGTAGTGCATTTAGTACCACGAGGTCATCTCTCTATCAGACATGACTTCTCCTAACTATTGTAGTTGATCTCAAATTTTTGATATCCTCATAAAGTATGAGGCTTTTCCATCTTCCTTGGATATCTTCAATTTGTAGAGTTCTTGCCTTAATGAGATTACTTCTCCTGCAGTACTTACAGAAAACAACTCTACCAATTTGTCATATATAGCTTTTGCAATCTCCATCTTAGATACATATGGGATTAGAGGTTTTTTATAGATTCTATAAGAATCCTCTAGGCTCTTACTTCTCCCTTCATGAATCTAGCATGTGCTTGAGTATCTTCCTTTAAAGGTTGGGTTATTGATCCCTTTAAGTGATCCATGACCTCATTATCAATAAGATTTAGGTCTGTCCTTTTCTTCCATGCAAGGAAATTTGCAGCCCCGACCAACTTATTGCTTTCCTTGCAAAAAGACATTTTGTTATTATCAAATATAGTCATAGACTTACTCGAGAGATTGATGCTTGCTTCCTCCTTAATCTTGATGTTGATTGAGGATTTGCTTCTTGAGAGATTGATAAGGGAGAGCTTGATTCACGACCCTTCTTAAATGATTTAATCTACCTTCTTTCTTGAAGATGGTTTCAAGACTCTTGTTGGTGTAGATTTCTTCGATCTAGGGTTTTGAAGATCTTGTCCTTGGTAACCCTTAAGTCTACTATGATCCTTCTTTGATACTTGATTGGATGGCTTGGAGTTTTTCGACTTGTTTTGACCCTTTTATTGAGCTCGATTCTCGTGTGTCAACTTGCTTTGAATGCACAGTTCTGACTTCAACACCTAAGCTCTGAAACCATGTTGAGAAATCTATGGCATTGAATAGTTAAAAGATTTTTCTGCTTGATAATTGCTTGTGATATAATTTTACTTCTTAGCTTATAGTCTTTTCTTCATTATGTTATTATTGTTTTCTTTTCATCAAGACAATTACCAATATGCAAATTAAAATACAAGTGACACAGTATGTAGGCTTGTTAGCCAGGCCCAAAAACTCTCACCTCTTTAGAGGAAAACCTGATCAAAATTCTTCTCCTAGATCTTCAATTGATGAGTACCAAGACCATGACACAGACCCTTGACTCTAGTATCCTCCCAAGAACCTTGCCACTATCCTTGATGCTCTGCCTCTTCCCTTCGACTTCCTTTCTTGATCTGGAACTGCTCTCCTCGGCTCCTCCTAGAGAAACTCGGTCTCTATCCTTCACACTACTACTTCTCGACTTTTAGAGAAACTCGGTCTCTATGATTTCACTGGCTTCCTCTAGAGAATTTCGGTCTCTAGATCTCTATCTTCGGTTACCAAGTATCCAGCAAAATCCTTCCTTCGTTGTCCCAGAAGAAACCTCTTTGGTTGCACCAAAAGAAACTTCTTCTTCGTTGCCCTAGAAGAATCTTTTCTTCACTGCCTTAGAAGAAAGTCTTCTTCGTTGATCCAGAAGAAACCTTCTTTGTTATGCCCAGAAGAGTCCTCCTTCGCTAGTCCAAAAAAACCTATCTTCGCACTGCCCAGAAGAAACCTACCTTCGCTTGCCCTTCTTCACCTCTTCTTCGCACTTTTCTTGTTCTCTTCTTCGCACTTTTGTTTCCTTTCTACTTCACACTTCTGTCAGTCGAGATCAAGTCGGCTTGCTTGCCTTCAAGTGAGGCCGAGTTAGGCTTTATATACACTTTCTCTCATGTCCTTTAGGCCGACATGATTACTTGTAGTTACACCAACTTCATCTAACATGTTCTTCCATCGTTGTAGGCCGACATGATTACTTGTATTTTGTCTTTGAGGTTTCTGCGAGTTTCATCATTATGTAGATTATCTTTCGGATACATTGCATTAGGTTTCTTTTTTATCGACGTTTCGAACCAGCAACGGTGGTTCATCTTCAGGATGTGTAATATTATTGAAAAACTGTTCTCATTTTTTCTAAAAAAATAGAGATGAGATGCTTAGCGGACATATACTAGAATTTAAAAAATTTTAATTTTTAATTTTTATTTATTCTATTACGTTTTATTATAATTTTAATTTTTTTATTTTATTTTGAATTTATTACATTTTTTTGATATTTTGGATTTAATTCATTATCTAACCATTATTTTTCTTTATGGGTTACTGTCATATTAGTTTCATTAGGGTTACATTAATTATGTTTGTATTAATTTTATAATTAATTCAATTATATTTATTTATTAATTTATATTTATTTAATGATTTAATTAATTATTTATTTTTAATTTTCATTGTATTTTTTTAATAATTATTAATTTCAATTGTTGTTTGTTTTTAATTTTACAATTGTTATGTTAGTTTTAATTATTTATTGTTTTTATAATTAAATTTATTTCAATTTTCATTTTTAATTACTTAAATGTCGATTATTTGTTAAGGTTTATTGCATATTTTCCTAGGTTGTAGAGCTATTTTCATTGTTTTTGTTTTAATTAGTTATTCATTTTAATTGTTATAATTGTTGTATTGATTTTAATTAATTAAATATCAATTGTTATAATTATATTTATTACAATTTATTTATTATTTATTTATTTTAATTTATCATTTTTTTTTATGAATTATTTTATTAGGGTTATTTATGTTTTATTGTAATTGCTTTTATTTGGATTTGTATTAATTTTAATTATATTTGTTTTTAATTATATGTCTTAACTATTTGTTAAGGTTTATTGCCTATTTTTCTAGGTTGTAGAGTTATTATAGATCTCAATTGAAGTTTATTTCTTATGATTTTTGTTACATTCTATTTACTTAAGGAAGTGTGTTATTTAAATATAATGGATCTTTTATGTGTGTTCTAGGTTAATTGGAGGATTATAGTTAGGTGTAGACTTAGATGATAGGATAGGAATCCAGTTTTCGCTTATGGTCCACTCGTCGTCTCTTTTGAGGTTATTAGGATGTTTGCTAATTTCTATGGCTTCTCTGAATTTCCTTATGAAGTAGTTATCACTTCTAGCTAAGATACGGGTATCTTCTATACAGATTTGGTGCTTAGTTTTATCAGAATGTTCAGCTAGAGCTGAGGATTTGGATCGATTGTGTTTAATGTCAGCGGAGTGTTCTTGGATTCTTGTGTTGAAGGATCTCCCAGTCTCACCTACATAGGGTTTTCCGCATGAGCAGGGAATTAAGTAGACCCCTTTATGGCATTTTGGATCAATTCTGTCTTTGACTGGATTCAGGCAGTTACAGATAATGTTTAAGGGTTTGAAAGTTGTTAGAATTCCATTACTTTTCAGGATGCGAGAGATCTTGTCTGTAGTTCCTAGTATGTAAGGGAGGTTGACCTTACCTATTATATTATCAAAGTTTTTATTTTTGTTTGGTCGAGTGTTTGCTTTATTTATGGCTTTGATAGTCTGATGTCATTTTGATCAAGTTTGATGTTCTTGATTTCTTCAATGAATTGGGTTGAGTCTTTGACAAAAGAGTTTGTGTTTCCTACTAGTGGTTTTAGTTTCTTGGCTAGGTGTTTTGCTAGATGGTATGTAGGTCCATTAATCGTGTTTACTATTAGTTTGAGAGGACCTTGTGAATTTTTGGGGCTCCATAGATTCTTGGTGTATGGATTGTTAACAATGAGATTTTTGTTGTCTTGTATCTCACTGGTTTTTATTTGGTTACAAACTTTTTTGGAGACCTTGTTTAATGGGTTTTTGTTTAGTTTTCTGTAGCACCCACTGTTATTTAAGTGATCTAGCATTTTTGCTTTGTAGTCACTTTCGTTCATGATAATAGTGGCTCCTCCCTTGTCTGCTTTCAACACTACGATATTCGGGTTGGAGTTCAAGTTTTTGAGAGCTAGATATTCATGTTTGCTGACATTGCTTTTGGGGGGTTTTGCTTTCCTAAGGGTGATGGAACAGTCTTGTCTGATTTGTTATTTTATGTTGTCTGGAAGGTTTTTGATACCATATTCAATATTGCACAAAATGTCTTCAACAGGGATTTGCGTGGTGTGATGGAGAAATTTAATCCTTTTCTTAATAGGTTTAGGGTATGTTTATTTAGTTGGAGATTGGATAGATTTATGACAAGATTGTCTGTGCTATTATTGGGTTTATTATTAATATTGGTATGTTGTATAAGTTTGCTATTGTTGTCTTCTTTCTGGGGTTTGTGTGCAGGTTTGGACAACGTAGGTTGGAAAGGAGGCGTGGGTTGGAGAGTAACTGACAGTGCTGGTTGGGATTGTGTGGACTGGGGTAGGGTCATGTTTCGTTGTGCTGAGACTGAGTAATAGCCATCCCACTCAATCTCAGCACAACAACAACATGACCCTACCCCAACCCACACAATCCCAACCAGCATTGTCAGTTACTCTCCAACCCACGCCTCCTTTCCAACCTACACTGTCCAAACCTGCACACAAACCCCAGAAAGAAGACAACAATAGAAAACTTATACAACATACCAATATTAATAATAAACCCAATAATAGCACAGACAATCTTGTCATAAATCTATCCAATCTCCAACTAAATAAACATACCCTAAACCTATTAAGAAAAGGATTAAATTTCTCCATCACACCACGCAAGATCCTATTAGCAATAAAATGACTAATTGTTGTAAACTGTAAATAAGACACCGGATAGAATTCTAAATGTAATATTTATATGTATATACATTTGATAAAAAATGAATGATGTTTACAAGGCTAAGATGGTGCTCCTTAAATAGGAGTTGATTGGCCACGCTTGAACAGAGAGACATGTCCTTTGGGACTAATGTCTCTTCATTTTAACTAATTATTTGTTAATTAACTGATTGTAATTAATTAATTTATTAAATAATACTTTAATATTTTAATATTTTATTTAATTTTTTATGACTTTTTTTTAATTTCATAACATTGCCTTCCCCTTAAGACGCTTTGTCCTCAAAGCATAGGCAGGCCTGGGTGTTGACACATGAAACGTTCTGATTCCCAAGATGAATCTTCGTCTGGTAACCTCTTCCACTTGATGAGATATTCCTTAATTGTCTTAGATCGTAGAACCTTCTCTCTGGTAGCAAGTATACCCTCAGGTTCAAGGATTATTCTTCCTTCTTCATCGGTCTCTGGTATTTCTATCTGTGTTGTTTGATTTTGCCCTAATACTTTTTTGAGACTTGATACATGAAAGCTATTATGGATTCGGCAATTGTCTGGTAACTTTAACCCATAAGCTACACTACTTATTTTTTTAATTATTTGGTATGGTCCATAATACCTAGGAGACAATTTATTCTTCCCTTGTTGTTTTAGTGATAGTTGCTTATAAGGTTGGAGTCTAACAAAGACCCAATCGCCCTCCTCGAAATCTCTTTCAGAACAGTGTTGGTCGGCTTGTTGCTTCATTCTATTTCGGGCCATCGTTAGATTTTCTTTTAGTAAGTTAATGATCCTTTGACTTTCTCCTAAGTGGTCTTTAACGACTGGTACCCTAGAGTCAAGGGATGCAAAGTCCTTCCACTTAGGTGGTTTGTAACCATATAGGGCTTGGAAGGGTGTCATCTTAGCTAACGTATGGTATGCGGTATTGTACCACCATTCGGCCAAGTGTAGCCACTGTGTCCACCTGTTTTGTTTATCTGTAACAAAACAAAAAAGATATGTTTCCAAGCATTTATTAACAATTTCGTTTTGCCCATCAGTTTGGGGGTGATAGGCTGAACTCATATTTAGTGATATTCCTGCTTGTTGCCAGAAATCCTGCCAAAATTTCCCTTTAAACCTTACATCTCTATCGCTGACTATGACCTTAGGGAACCCGTGTAGCTTGTCAATGTTTTTATAAAACACATCAGTGATCTGTTTGGTTGTGTCAGTCTTTTTAATAGCAGCCATAAAGTGGGCATATTTAGTGAGCCTTTCGACTACTACAAATATTTTATCCTTCCCGTCAAATGCAGGTAGTCCTTCAATAAAATCCATTGAAATCTCTTCCCACTTCTGATTTGGAATGTGAAGTGGATGTAGCAACCCTGGAGTTGGAACATTTTCGCTCTTGTTTCTTTGACAAATATCACATTCTGAAACATATTTTTGAATTTCCTTGCTCATACCCTTCAAATAGAATGACTGTCGGACATTGCAGTAAGTTTTGTAGAATCCTACATGTCCAGCTGCTAGTGAATTGTGAGACTCCCTTAGTATTTTTATTTTAAATTTGGATGCAGGTGTTAGATAAATTCTCGCCTTGTACCATAAGATGTCATTTTTCCACTCGAAGTTGGTATATTGACTGATATTGTTGATCATGGAGTCACAATCCTTATCCTTGGCATATTTGGCTCGTATTTCGTCCAACCATTCTGGAACAACTATCATGGCAGCACATGTAGTGTGATCATCATCCTTACGTGAGAGTGCATCAGCTACGACATTCTCCTTTCCCTTTTTGTGTAATATCTCTAAATCAAATGCTGACAACTTCTCCATCCACTTCTATTGTTTTGTTGATAATGTCTTTTGCTGAAGTAAGTATTGAAGACTATTGTGATCAGTTCGGATTGAGAATTTACTTCCAAGCAAATACTAGCGCCATTTTGTCAAGGCATGTATGATGGCGAGCATCTCCTTTTGGTATTTTGATTTTAAGCCTTCTTGTTTATTAAGTTTCTTGCTCTCAAATGCTATACGGTGGTTGTCCTACATCAGCACAGCGCCAATTCCAAACCCAGAAGCATCACATTCGACCACGAACGGTTTGGAGAAATCAGGAGTTGCTAGTACTGGTGTGGTTGACATCACTTCCTTTAATTTCTCAAAACATTTGTCTGTTTGGTCATCCCATTTGAAAGCATTTTTCTTCAACAAATTCGTAAGGGGTGTTGTCAGGTGTGCATAAGTTTTTATAAATCTTTTGTAATACCCTGTTAAACCCAAAAATCCCCTTAGCTTAGAAAAGTTCTTGGGTTTCGGCCACTCTTTGATTGCCTTGATTTTGTTGGGGTCTACTTGGACTCCTTCCCTTGATATAATATGACCTAGATATTCAACTTCTTTTTGCCCAAACGTACATTTTGATAGCTTGGCGTAAAACTGGTTCTTTTCCAAAACAGACAACACTTCTTCTAGATGTTTGAGATGTTCCTTCCACGTCTTACTGTACACTAAAATATCATCGAAGAAAACTAATACGAACTTCCTAAGGTAAAGATGGAAGAGCTCATTCATGGTGGCTTGGAAGGTGGTTGGTGCATTTGTTAATCCGAATGGCATGACCTTGAACTCATAATGCCCTTCATGAGTCATGAATGTTGTCTTTTCGATATCTTCTAATCTTACTCGTATTTGGTAGTAACCTAATCTTAGATCTAACTTGGAAAAATATTTTGCACCATGTAACTCATCTAACATCTCATCAATGAACGAATCGGAAACTTATGCTTAGTAGTGATTTTATTTAAGCCTCTGTAATCTATACATAATCGGAAGGATCCGTCCTTCTTCCTGACCAATACTACGAGTGCAGCGTATGGACTTCTACTCTTCGTAATGATTCCATGCTTCAGCAGGTCTTGAATTAAGCACTCTATTTTTGTCTTGTGGTGATGGGAATAACGGTATGGCTTGACATTAACTGGAGTTGAATCAATTTTGACTTCAATAATGTGTTCTATTTTCCTTTCTGGGGGTAATTTCATTGGTAGATCTTGAAAAACCTTCTCATATATCTCGATCAAGGATGAAATCTCTGATGTTTGATGAGTCCCTTCTGTTGATAATAATTCCAAGTACTGACATTGCGCAACAAATGTTGGTGCCCCCTTGCGAATGAGCTTCTTCATTTGTTGAGCAGAGATGACTTGTGTTGGTGGTGCCTGAAAACCAAACAACTGATATTTTCGTCCATCCCATTTGAATTTAATGAATTGTTTTTTGTGATTTGCTGAATAAGTGCCTAGTGTTCTCAACCATTGTACACCTAAAACAACATCTACTCCTAGGGGAACCGTATAAAAACTGGACTCCATTGCATAGTCGCTTAATTGCAACTTAACTTTATGGCACTTGCCAACTCCATCTATTTGTTTCCCATCTGCTACCATAACTTTTAAGTCTGCTACTGGGTAAGCAAACATGTTCAATCTTTTTGCAACATTGACATCTACAAAGTTGTGCGTACTCCCTGAGTCCACCATCACAATAACGCTTTGCTTCTTGATGTAACCTTTAAGCTTCAATGTTTGTGGTTGAGCTATCCCTATGATGGCTACTGTGGAAATTCGTGGCATCTCATCTTCTGACTCTGGACTAGGGTTTTCATTTTCTTCATTTTCCTCTTCGTCGGAGCTATCTTCTGAGGATTCCTCTTCTTGCTTAGCTTCACAATTGTACAATTTTTGGGTTGCGCATTTGTGTCCTAGATGATACTTGTCTCTGCACTTCCAGCATTTGCCGTCTTTTTTCTTTCGACATTAATTTGTTGTTTTCCTTCACTTCGTAAGGGTGGTGGAACGTACTTACTAGTATTCTCTGACGCAGTTTTACTCACCTTTCCTTTGAATTGGTTCATCCTGTCATTAGTAACATATGGTGTTTTGTGCAGTTTATATTTTCGCTCAATAATTATCTATGTTGCCGGGAAACGTGGGTGCGGGGACGGGGACTGGGACGACATTTTTGGAAACAGGGTGCGTGGGTTCGTCGGGTAATATAATAATATTAAATTTTAATAATTATATTTTTATAAATTATAAATTTATAATTTAATAATATATATGAAATTTGAATTTGTATATTTTTTCAACTTTAAACGAGAAAACTTTAATGATAATCATTTAAACATGGACATCACTGAACATTCAACATTGAATTGAAATTTCAAAATAGTGAGAATAACACAGAGCTATATTCAGTGTATAAATGCATTTATGTAATGCCATTCATTAATGCAAAAAATGATGAAGATTTTTTGCACTTTATTAATCTAATTGCAACTATTTCAGGTTAAAAGAACTGAAACGTATACTTCTCATATTATAGTATATAGTATAAAAAATTAAAAATTTAACAAGTCTGGGCTGAGTAGAGGTAAGTTTGTGGCATTGTCATCTCTGTTTAGGGCTTCGGTTGGGTACAAGAGTCTGCATAGGGAGGCCGAGGTCTCTTCCTTAGTGAACAGTGAGCTGTTTTGTGTAAACAGTGGCATGAATCAAGCCCTACAGCTCAGCGTTTGAAAACAACAAGGAGGGGCTATGCCGCAGCTGTAGGAGGCAAATTGAGTGTATAAAAGTGGACTGACAATTGTGGCTCATGTTGCAAACAGTTCGAAACAGCAAGAAATTGTGACATTCATTCCGGCAATTCTGCTTAATGTAGTTGAGCCCCTGTGGGTGTTCACTGTTCACCGTTCAAATGTGTAATATAATGCACACACGCGGGTCTTGTGAAACTTTTTCATGGAATAATAAAATTGAAAACGAAAACTTGTAAATACCACTGCCGCTAAAGCTGCCCACTGCCCACTGCTGCTGAAGTTGCCCACTGCCGCCGGAAATGGTAAATGGGGACGGCTCAAGCCTCAACCAAATGGAAAAAACTTAAAAGGTAAATGAAATCACGTATCAGATATTTGCTTGTGTGCGTTCATAAAGAGTTAAAGTCTTAAATATTTAGGGTTTTTAAAGTTTTTTACCTTTGTTATAAGTTAAAACTTAATAATAAAATAATTTTAAATTTTTAATTATTTTTTTTTTAAATTTCAATAAAAATAATTTGAAAATTAAATTTTTAATATAGTTTTTTTATGAAGAACCCAAAGAACCCAACCCGAAGAACCCAAGAACCCAAGAACCCATTAAAGGAAAAGAACCCAAATTTTTTTTTTGAAGAACCAGGTTCTTCTGGGTTCTTCTGGGAAGAACCCGTACCCGAATCCAGTACTTGGGTGCGGGAACCCGGGACGGGTTCGAGAACCCCACCCCCGGGTGCGGGTACCCGTGCAACATAGATAATTATTGTTGAATGTCTAGCCTCCCCAATAGTTTTAGGTTTATGCAATTTAATTCTTCGCGGATATAATCTTTAAAGCCACAATGGTACATTTTTAGCAACTCCTCATCTGAAAACCCTCTCTGCCTTACTACTAATACTTCCCACTCGTGGGTGTATTCACTCACTGATCCTTTTTGCTTCAGGTGAACAAATCTCTCATAGACATCCTCCTCCTCTTCATCATGAAACCTTTTTAACAGAGAGCTTTTAAGGTTTTGCCAATTGAATCAGCAACCTGTGCATTTAGATGACCACCACAAAAACCAATCATATGCTTCTACGTAAATAGATGTAGTGACGACTTTTTCCTGTTCATTGAGCGGAGGGTTTGCTAAAAAATTGTATCCATCTTATTTACCCATACTACGGCACCTTTAAAGCTTTTTCCATCATACCTTGGTAACTCATTTTTTATTTTAAGATGGTTCCTTCCGGGGGAATGCATATAATATTGGCTTCCTTCAAACTTCAAAGTGAATTTGGGGTATTTGTTGCTTCTCACGTCCCATGAAGCCCTGCCCTAGGGAAGTCTCCCCTTCTGGAGTCTTGCGGCTTTGTGTAGCTGAAGGTGGATCAATCTCTCTGGGGTGCCAGTTCATCATGCTCTTTATGAAGGAAATCTCATCGGCCATCTGACCCTGCTTATTAACTGACTTTTCGATGTTATCCATGTGTTTGCATAGCTTACTGAGGTCTTCTTGGATCTTCTTCATAATGTCATTGTTATCGTTCGTCATTTTCTTCCGATTTTTTTTTTAAAACCCAATTTTTCAAAATAACTTTATTATCTTATAGTAATAAATTGGTCCCTTTTTTATATACTTAATTACTTGATAAATTTTTAATGTCACCCCACTTAATAAATATAAAGGTCACGTCTTTTCATATGACATGGTCACGATGTTAAAATACCATGGGCTATTACCATGGGTTGTTTTTAAAACCTCCATTAAAATGTTCTCCACTTAAAAAGTAAAATGTATTCTTTTTGTTTTTT
>APFE030334918.1:109309-145116 GCA_000404065.3 Pinus taeda | reverse complement strand
CGAAGGGGGAAAACCCATTTGACATAGACCCTCATAGATCACCCAGTTCTGCGACCAATTATAATCTAGCAGATCAACACACTAGGATTCCCCTAAGATTCTAATGACAAAATTCATTCCGGCTTTGGGGTTAGGCAGAAGGAAAACTCTGTCGATCATGGATCGGTGAGACAAAAAACCTTCCAGAACATAGATTATCACTAGCAAATTAGGTCCACTTAGGCAATTTACATACATGACTCAATTCTGCTAAGATTATTTACAATTTACACATGCAGAGTGGGTTTACAAAACAATATGATCGGGCTAATGATGATAGGCATGGACACGTTGATCAAGCGCTATCCCTTTTGCGAAGGAAAGGGGGTGTACTGCTATGGGTAGTTGACACATAGTGGTCAACACTCCCAAACACTTGACATTATCCTAAATGCTCAAAAACCTCAATATGACAAATCTGGGATAGGTTTTATTATTTTAAAGGAGAATCATCAAGTACGAAAGAGAATGCAAAAAGCTATGCCGACATACTTTCCAGCAACCCAAAAGAAGAAAAATCATTTCATCAAAGGCCCATCTCAAATCCAAAGTATGAAGAGAGAGTAACTCCAAGGAAGAATGTTGATTCAAATCATGGCTATTACAATAGGTACAAAAGTATCTTTTTCGGGCATTGTTATTATTGTAAAAATTTTGGTCATCAAGCTAAACATTGCATGGCTCGTAAGAATGAAACACCAAAATTGAAGAATCAAACAGGCAAACCATATGGTCTCAAAAAACAAGGACAAATCAAGACCTACAACTCTTTTGATCCCTTGGCCAAATTTGATCCAATTTGCTCTTTATGTAATGATAATGGACATGTTGACCGCTGCGTGTCAACTACACATAAGCAGTACACCCCCTTTTTTCTTCGCAAAAAGGGACAGCGCTTAATCGAGATGTTTGTGCCATTCGACAGTCATCATCATTCTCCTGATCTTATTAAGTTGTAAACCCAGTCTGCATTTTGATGTAAATAACCTTAGCAGAGCTGAGTCATGTATGTAAATTGCCTAGGTGGACCTAATTTTCTAGTGATAATCTTCATTCCGGAAGGTTTTTTGTCTCAACGATCCATGATCGGCAGAGTTTTCCTTCAACCTGACCCCAAAGTCGGAATGAATTTTATCATTAGAGTCTTAGGAGAATCCTAGTGTGTTAATCTGCTAGATTATGTTTGGTCACAGAATTGGGTGGTCTATGAGGGTCTGTCAAAGGGCTTTTCCCCCTTGAAGATGTAAAAATTATAAAAGTCATGATGTAAAGTGTCTTGAGGGTTAGGAAAAATGTTAATCCCGTCATGCGTCTTAAGTCCTAGGTCCTAGGGAAATTTTTTCAAAGGCTATGTTTGATGATCCATAATAAAAATAATAAATAAATAAAGACAAAAAAATAAATAAATAAATTAAAAAAATTAATACTATAAAAGATAAAAAATAAAAAAATAATAAAATAATAATATTTTGAGAATTTTAATTTTTTAATGCATTAAAAAATTCGACAGATGAGATTAAGAGATGTCTTGATCCTCATCGACGATCGAGATCGTTTAGACATGGATCACTCAAACTAGCCATTGGGATTTTTTTCCTTTAAATAGGGTGCTAGGGGTCATTTGGGAGACATTGGATCTGAGTTTTGTGCTGAAAAAGCTCTCTTGTAAATATTTTTTGGTGCTAATAAAGAAGACTTTGGGGTCAAAAGCTTGCTGGTGTTACTCTCTTAAAGTGCTGTGAGCCATTTCATTTTTGCATTTTTTATTTTTTCAGCCCTTAATAACAGCTTAATGAAGAGTATTGTTGAGCATATGTATCTTGTTCACATGCTAGGGTTTGAGTAGTATTAGGGTTTCTGATGCAATGGCATGTATCTCCATTTGTTTCTGAGACCTAGTACTGCTTTTTCTCTCTTATTTGACAGCTGAAGTGAGTTGTGCAGGAAACCCTCGAGATAAGTGGGTGTTTGGGGAAGTTCTCGGCTGAACCAGCCAACTCCCACAAGCATTTTTTGCAGGGCCCAGCTAGTTTTGATCCTGGGTTAATCGTTTAATCTGTTTTATGATTTGCATGAGAGACTTTCCAAGGCATTTTAAAGCAAATCTGAAGTTTTAAAAAAAAAAAAAAAAAATTTGATGATAACTGATAAATCTGGCTTCATAGAGCTGTAATTTTTTTGAAATTTTTTAAATCAGTTTTCAGGGTTTCATTTTGAAATTTTTTGGCATATATTCTCCAAATTTTTTCTTTTCCATTTTCAGGTTGCATGTCTGAGATAAAATCTCACAAATCATTCCCTGCACTCATCAAGCATTTAAAAGGAAACAAGAAATTGATTTTGTTGCAGCAAAGTAGCCTTCAGTTGTCCAGCGAATTTTTAAACGCACAAAGTGATCAACACGGGCCAGTTCTGCTGCACGCGATTGCCTCCTCAAATTCCTTCAGAACTGTCTTGTTTCACGTCATCCACCCGGACCTGCTCATACGCACCTGTGGCTCCTCAGATATATACGTCTGACAAAATAAATAAATAAAAAAAAGGGGGCCGAAACGTGCATTTCGTGGACTCCTGCGGGTTATGCAACGTTTCTTAGCCCAAACCATGCACCCGTCCAAGCATAAAACCGTCGAATTTATCAGAGGCATGGTAACGATTCAGGGTTCTGTGGGCGTCAGGTAATTTCTGTGTGTAAATCGTTCTCTGCCTGCGTAGGCTCTTAACGTAAGCTGCAAATAGACGTCAGCTTTATGCGTATGTTGCTCCAGCTCCCGTTCTGCTCCAATCGCACATGCACACAGCAAAACCGATCAACGATCTCAGCATTCAGCTTTCTATACGGGCCAGGTGATGCGTTTTGCTAAGACGTCATATGTAAGTTTCCTCTCTCACTCCGTAGCTGTGACATCAAGCAATTTCGAATTTCTTTACGCCACCAGGTTGGGGTTTGTTCCAGCGTGAGTAATTTCTTTGGTGTTGTTTCGCCCTGTTAGTTGCATTACGCGTAGAGATACAGTTAGGTTATATGCGTAGTTTGATTTTAACGCAGGTTTGATATTTTTTGGTTCAGTTACGTTTTCACATTTTTTTTTTTAGTTTTTGTTTCATTTACGTTTAAAACGCATAGCCTAGGGTTAGTTTAGTTTTGAAATCGATTTTTTTTATTATTTAGTTTTAGTTTAAATGTAAATTGGTCTATTTCATTACGTTTTGATTTGATTTAGTTTTAGTTTTATTTCATATGTATATATACGTTAAAATCATTAGGGTTTTCGATTTTAAAGATTAGATTTTAAATGTTA
Source organism: Pinus taeda (assembly GCA_000404065.3). Taxonomy (NCBI): domain Eukaryota; kingdom Viridiplantae; phylum Streptophyta; class Pinopsida; order Pinales; family Pinaceae; genus Pinus; species Pinus taeda. The sequence continues at coordinate 141,775 of APFE030334918.1, read as the reverse complement.
TTTCTTTTCTATAGATTAGATTTAGATTTAATTTTTAGGGTTTTATTTTTTAGTTAGATTTAAATTAGTTCTGCCTTTTTAGGATTTTGTTAAAAAAATAAAAATAAATAAAAATAATAATATAAAATAAAAAATAAAAAAAGGGACTTTAAAAAATTTTTTAGACCTTAGTCTTTAGATTAGACTTTTAGTTTTTCTTTTAGTTTAGATTTTTGCTTTAAAATTTTGTCGGAAAAGCATAAAAAAAAACATTGTGGAAATATTTTGCCAATTAAAGTCTTAGCCTTGAAATTTTATCATGTTCTGTATTTTTGTTGATGCTACAATGTTAATGTGAGATTAATGTTTATCTTTTACATGATTTGGCGTCCTTGAAATAATGATATCTGGTTAATGTTCGAATTCGCACGGTTGTATCTTTCAAAGCTATTAATTAAAATTTGCCAGATCATTGTTAAAAGCATTGTGAATTTACTGGATATCTTGCATTTTTCAAAGTTATTTGATGATAAATGATTACTGTGCACAATTTACTTTTCTGCAACATCTGTTAAGTGATCGTTTTGACATCAAACCCATAAGGCACTGGTCCATCAAATCAAAAAAATCCATTTAGTGCTTTTCTCTTTCGTGTCTCCCAAACCAACTGGTTCGCAGTTGGTCGTCCTTTTCCTTTTAGGGTCTACCCCCCTTAGCCGCGGGAGACAGGCTTAAACGGAGAGATCAGGGATCAGAGTGACAGCCCCCGGTCTGAGCGTTGTCGTGACAATCTGTGCGACAACAGGGCCTACCCATTGATGCAGTGCAGATAGGAGCAGTGGTAGTTGGTAGAGCTTCCGTCAAGTTTTACCTTGACCAGGTCTCTCCTTAGCTCTTCTTGTTTCAGAGTTGCCCATATCTCATCCCAATTTGGTAATGTCACTCTTCCTAGGATACTCTGGACAAAGATTTTCCAATCATCCGAGACAGAATTTAGAGCTAGTCTCACTAACTCCGAATCCTAAGGTGTATGTCCCGCACCTCACAACTCATCACAGGTCTCCTTCAGTTTCATGAGGAACGGATCCACTCGCCCCCCTTTTGCATCTAAGCATATCTCAACTTCTTCTCCAAGTACATCTTTCGTTGCTTGGAAGATCCCTGATACAATGTGTCCAAGGCATCCCACATCTCCTTAGAATTCCCTTTGCTTGCAAAGTGGCACACCACGTGATCCTTGACTCCATCCAGGATCATCCTCTTAGCCTTAGCCATCTCAGCTCTATACTTCTTCAACAGATCTGCATCCGCTAAGACAGCAACCACATTATCAACATAATTCTGGAGGGCATGCTCCTCTAAAAGGAAAGTCATCCTAGCCTTCCAAATGGCATAGTTGGAAGCTCCATCCAACCTATCTTGATCCTTAAAGCCACTAATTTCCATATCCACCGAAAACCTTTGAACAAACCCCTCTTTCTCCCTACTACGTAGCTCCTAGGTTGACTTACACACTCCTGATGAAGCTAGTAAGTTATTGCTCCTTTGCTACTCAGCAATTGAAAAATGTTGATTTCCTCGGCAAGAAATCACTGAGGAAGTATTCCCTCACTATGTTCTTCTTCTTTCTTTTCATGTCTTTTCAGCCCAGCAAAACTACCCATTAAAAAATCTTTGTCCCAACAATTGTTCCTTACGCTGAGGCTCAACGCTACTTCCTCTACCATGGCAAAATTCGAACTGGAAGCTCTTTCTCTCTGTCAACTCACTCAGAGAGAAACTACCTCAAATTTTCGGCCCTCCGGCTAGAACTACACAAGCCATCTGGGGTTTCAACTTGCTGCCTCCTGTAGATTTTCGATTTCGCCTTCTGCTTAGCACTGGGGTTTCTGGTTCTTCTCTTCTTGTCTCACCTACACTACCTTTGATACCATGTGAAAATTCCTAAGCTGGATTCCCTACTGCAGCAACCTAATGTTACTTCTCCTACTTGTTAATTCATGCAAGTTATTTACTGTACTCTACGGTAAATATCGAAGAAAATACATCTGTAGCCTTCACTTAATTAACATATATGTGGTAACAAAATACTGAGCAAGAAAGAAAAATACACAACATAGGACAATTATTTTTGGACAAAACGTCCCCGAAAAGACCCAATGCGGGATAATCGGTGCGGCATCTCTGAGGGTTTATTATTATGGAGGAGAAATTATGAGTACAATTCTAGGATGCTCAACTAGCAATCTGATATAGAGAGAATAGTGAACAAAATACTAGTGAAATGATCTCACCCTGTCACTGGAGAATCAGTCACTGATCCTGCTGCTCTAGAGGCTCTACGTCACCCTTTGGCTTGGCCTCTGTGCAACACTATGTCACCCTGGGCAGTTTCTGCATCACCCCTCCTGGGTATTACGATGCGTCTCCTCTGGATCCTCTGTTGGCTGAGAAATCGACTTTCTACCTCCCAAACTCACACCCCGGCTTTCAGCAACTGAACTTCGACTTCCCTCAGCGGGAACTCGACTTCCCCTCAAGGATTGTGTTGTCTTTGTGTCAGCACTGCATAGGCCAACGTCAACCTTCCTCTGGATGTCTTTTTGTTCTCCCTCTACCTCATACTCTTCAGATATTCCTTCTCCCGAATTCTCACTGCCCCTATGTTGCAAGATCCCCTCAATTGATTTTCCTCTTGAGAACTTCTAACTTCTAGCATCGGATGTACTCTAGCCACAAATTTTGGTGGAGAGGTTGGGGCACATGAGATCTCCAATACCCAGAAAGGGTTTGGGCAGATTCTAGGTAGTTCAGGAGATATTAAAATAATTAATATTTTTAATGAAGTCCCTAAGTCTAAAGTTAGGGAAAATAAAATATTAATGTGTATTAATATGAAGTTGTGTTAGAATGGTCCAAAAGACATGGATCAAGCCAGATCTAATCTTAGCCATTGACTAGGAACTTAATCTCGACCGTTGATATGTCAACATAAAAAGTATAAGAGGAGGCTTGAGGGTCACTTGGAGAATACACCAGAGTGGTCAATCATTCTATTCTCTAGGGCGGGGTTTACTAAGAGAGATAGAATCAGTGATCGGGAGAGCAGCTGAGGGGCATTGAGTACAGAGAAATAGAGAAGGCAGATATTCTGCAGGGAGAGCAGTGCAACAGCCAAGGAGAGTGATGCAGAGCTAGCAAGGGCTCACGCAGGGCTACGCAGAGGCAGCCAAGTGCTGCGCAAAGCACCAGAGAGGCCAGCGTGTCTGACGCAGAGGCCTAGAAAGTTGACGCAAGGCCTCCTAGGGCTAACGCGGGCAAAGAAAGGCTGACGTAGGGCCAATGTGAGACAGAGAGGGGCTGACGCAGTCCAAATTGGGTAGAGGTTGGGGTTGCAAAGCAGTTTTGTGCTGAGGAGTTGCCGAAAGGATTTTCCAGGATTTCAGCCAGGAGATTTCTCTCAAACTGTGAGGTATAGCTGCTAAGGAAATTCTTTGTTGGGTAGGCCAATTTCGGCACCCAAATTGTACTCTGATATTGCTTAATAAGAAAACCCTCAGATAGCTGCACCGGTTTTCCCGCATTGGGTTTTTCTGGGGACATTGGTCCAAAAATAAAGGTGTCATGTGGTGTGTTTGTTCTTGTTTCTTTTAGTCGCTGATCTGTAATATGTTGAGCATGCACTAGTGTTTATTTTTAGTATTTACTTTGTAAATAACTCGTTAAAGAAAAATGACGAGTAGTTAGGAATAAATTAAAAAAAGTGCATGAAGGGTTTCTAAACAAAATAAACTTAGAAACTTCAACATGGTATCGGAGCATGATTGCAAATCACAAGAGGACTAAAAGACATCAGCCGAGCAGAGCAATAGCAGCAGAAAATAGTTGTCCCGAGTTGACAGAAGCTGTTTCTAGCAGCGCAGAAGCCAAGAAGTGTGATGCAGAGCCTGCCAGAGCCACACAGAAGAAGACGGGAGCTGTGTAGAGCCGCAGAGAGGCAAGTGTTGCTAACACAGAGGGCCAGAGGGCTAACGCAGGGCATCCCAGGGTTGACGCAGACCCATCTGGGGTGATGCAGACCCAGCGTGAGGCAGAGAGGGGTTCACGCAGTTCATAGAGAGGCAATTGCTAGAGTCTAGACGGCTACAGAAATATGGCAGAGTAGAGATGGTGAGGTATTGTAATCAGAATAGTACCTGACAGAGCAAGGCCAGAGGAGTTGCTACCGAGGGTTTCTAGCCAAGGAATCTGAATTAGTGGTGCAGTTGCACAAGACGATCAGAGTAGGGGGTATCTCGACATCGGCAGAAGGATTTCCAGAAGAGAATCAGGACTCAGAGGGAGTCCAGAAGAGAACTTCCAGACAGGAAGTAGAGACTCAGAGGAGTCGAACAGAGAAATTCCAGACGGGAAGTAGACTCAACAGGAGTCAAACAAAGAACTTCCAGACAGGAAGTAGATTCAGTAGGAGTCGAATAGAGAACTTCCAGAAGGGAAGTAGACTCAGCAAGAGTCGAACCGAGAACTTCCAGGCAGGAAGTAAAGAGACTCGGAGGAGTCGACAGAGAAGAACAGAGAGATGGCCATGAATAGGTTGAGGGATCAAGACAGGCTAGACGGGGTGTCCAACTTTGTCATCTGGAAGGCCAGGATCCTGTCTGTTCTATGTGCCATGAGAGCTCACGCACCACTTGAACGAAAGTGGGGAGACATCGAGTTGTAGTCAGGTAGACTACAAGCGATGAGGGGCAGGATCCTCGAGGTACCCAGCCATGTGGATTAGACCTTGCTACGGGAGCCCCAATGAGGAGTAGCAGGACTGGCTGGGTGTGTAGAGATGGATGCGAATGAAGCGGCAGAGAGAGCTATAGTGTAGGAATCCTGAGATAACATAGAGCTAGCAAGCTGCAGCAGTGCAAGAGGCACAAGAGTGTTGCACCAGTGCGGGAATGCACAGAGAGGTGTGCAATGGTGCGAGATGCAGGGAGTTGTTGCAGCAGCGTAGAGGTCAGAGAGAGGGAGCACTTGTCAGCGGCAAAGTGAGCTTCAGCATTAACGGGTGTTTCTAGCCAAACAGGGAGGTTAGTTACTTACTTCTCAGTAACTGAGTTGCAATGCAATAGTAGGCAGCACGATGCAACATGATGAGAGGAGGTGCAGTGTAGATGCAGTGCTGGGAGGTAGGACCAGCAGCAGCACGGATGCAGAGGGAGTTGTCATACAGATGCAGTAGTGATAGTGGCAAAAACCATGGGCAGCAGTATAGGAGGCAGTCGTGCAAAGGTAAATGGGCAAGAAGGCCTAGCATCAGCACAGGTACCAATGCCGGATTATCAGAGTAATACTCAGTGAGGAGTATTGTTAGAGCACAGTCCTCGCTAAGAGGGAGTGTTGATTTGGGGTAGCATCAGATGTGCTCTAGCCACGAAATTTGGTGGAGAGGTTAGGGCACATGAGATCTCCAATACCCAGAAAGGGTTTGGGAAAATTCGAAACAGTTCAGGAGATATTAAAATAATTAATATTTTAAATGGAGTCCCTAAGTCTAAACTTAGGGAAAATAAAATATTAATGTTTATTAATATGAAACTGTGTTAGAATGGTCCAAAAGACATGGATCAAGACAGATCTAATCTTAGCCATTGATTAGGGACTTAATCTCGGTCGTTGATATATCAACAGGAAAAGTATAAGAGGAGGCTTGAGGGTCACTTGGAATACACCAGAGTGATCAGTGATTCTATTCTCTAGAGCGGGGTTTGCTAAGAGAGATAGAATTAGTGATTGGGAGAGCAGCTGAAGGGCATTGAGTATAGAGAAACAAAGAAGGTAGAGATTGTGCCGAGAAAGCAACGCAACAGCCAAGCAGAGTGACACAGAGCCAGAAAGGGCTCACGCAGGGCCACGCAAAGGCAGCCAAGTGCTACGCAGAGCACCAGAGAGGCCAGCATGTCTGACGTAGAGGCCTAGAAAGCTGACACAAGGTCTCTTGGGGCTGATGCAAGCCAAGAAAATTTGACGCAGGGCCAACGTGAGACAGAGAGGGGCTGACGTAGTCCAGATTGGGCAGACACTGGGGTTGTAGAGCAGTTTTGAGTTGAGGAGCTACTGAAAGGATTTTCCGGGGTTTCAGCGAGGAGATTTCTCTCAAATTGTGAGGTATAGTTGCTAAAGAAATTCTCTGTTGGGTATGCCAATTTCAGCACCCAGATTGTACTCTGATATTGCTTAATAAAAAAATCCTCAGATAGTTGCACCGATTTTCCTGCATTGGGTTTTTCTGAGGACATTGGTCCAAAAATAATGGTGTCATGTGGTGTGTTTGTTCTTGTTTCTTTTAGTTGTTGATCTGTAATATGTTGAGCATGCATTGGTGTTTATTTTCAGTATTTACTTTGTAAATAACTTGTTAAAGAAAAATAACGAGTAGGTAGGAATAAATTGGAAAAAGTGAATGAAGGGTTTCTAAACTAAGTAAACTTAGAAACTTCAACATCTAATACCATGTGAAAATTCCTAAGCCGAAATCCCTACTGCAACAACTTGATGTTAATTCTCCTACTTGTTAATTCATGCAAGTTATTTACTGTACTTTACAGTAAATATAGAAGAAAATACATCCACAGCCTTCACTTAATTAACATATATGTGGCAACAAAATACTGAGCAAGAATGAAAAATACACAACATAGGACAATTATTTTTGGACAAAACGTCCCCGAAAAAACCCAGTGCGGGAAAACCGGTGCAGCATCTCTGAGGGTTTATTATTATGGAGGAGAAATTCTTAGTACAATTCTAGGATGCTCAACTAACAATCTGATACAAAGAGAATAGTGAACAAAATACTGGTGAAATGATCTAAACCTATCAATGGAGAACCAGTGACTGATCCTGCTACTCTGGAGGCTCTGCGTCACCCTTTGGCTTAGCCTCTACGCAGAACTACGTCACCCTAGGCAGTTTTTGCGTCACCCCTCCTAGGTATTACGATGCCTCTCCTTTGGATCCTCTGTTGGCTAAGAAATCAACTTTCTGCCTCCCAACTGAACTTCGACTTCCCTTAGCAGGAACTCAACTTCCCCTCAAGGATTGTGTTGTCTATGTCAGCGCTGCATAGGCGAGCATCATCTTTCCTCTGGATGTCTTTATGTTCTCCCTCTGCCTTGTACTCTCTAGAAATTCATTCTCCCAAATTCTCAGTACCCCTCTACTGCAAGATCTCCTCAATCGATTTTCCTCCTGAGAACTTCTAACTTCGGAAAATCGATTTTCTCAATCTCTCTGTGTATTTTCCAAAATGACCCTCGAGCCCCTTCTTATATCTTCATGTTGGACAACCAACGACCTAGATTACATCTTAATCAAAGGCTTAGATCGTTTTGGCTTGATCCGTGGCTTTTTCTAGAAGTTTCACTCCTGATTAGATGAATACCCATTAATATTTTCATTTTCCTATGTTTAGACTTAGGAACCCCATTAAAAATATTAATTATTTTACTAAAATCACTTCTGGGTGGAATTTCCTAAAACGCTTTCTAGGTTCTGTGGAATACCTATGCCCAAGCTTCCCTGCAATATTTGAGGCTTAGAGCACATCCGATGCTAACCCAAATCAACAGCTAAGGACGTGGGTACTATCCAGTTTTAGAGGGAATCCAGGAATCCTCTCTACCTCATAAATGTCCTCTATGTCCCAGGTTTGAAGAAAAACCTTGTTTCAGTCTCAACCTTGGAGAACAAGGGTTATGAGGTTCAGAGGAAAGGCCTTTATCAATCCTTTCAATTCTGGAGCAGCTAAGTAGATTGGAGTTAGGATGAAGAACCTCTACTGGCTTTAGTTTGAGATAGCCACGACCATGAGCAACATAGGATTTAATGAGCAAAGTCGTGACCTTAGGGAGATTTGGCATATGAATATGGGTAACTTACACCATGCAATGCTAAAGATTCTGAGAGAGATAACCACAAGACTGCCACAGAGCAGTGTTGACTAGCATAACATGTGTAAGGATTGCACACTTGGAAAGTATTCCAAAACATCCTTCCCTGATAAAGATAACAGGGCCGAGAGCATCTTGGAGATGGTGCATTTGAATGTCATTGGATCATTCTCTTCTCCATCTCTTATGGGATACAAATATTATGTCACCTTCATTGATGACCACTCGAGAAAGACTTGGATCTTCTTCATGAAGAAGAAAGATGAAGTCTTCTTGAAGTTTCTGGAGTTTAAAGCCTTGGTGGAGAACTAGACAGGTAAAAATATCAAGGTGTTGAGGTCAAACAAATATGGGGAGTACATCTCTAACGCCTTTAGGGAATTGTGTGACAAAGAGGGCATTAGGAGATAGCTCACAACGCCTTATTACCCTCAACAAAATGGGGTGGCTGAGCATAAGAACCAGAGCATTATTGGAGTGGCTAAGGCCATGTTACATGACCATGGGCTACCAATGTTTCTTTGGGCAAAGGCATGCAACATTGCAGTCCTTTGCAGAATAGGAGCCCACACAAGGTGCTAAGTATAGTCACACCAAAGGAGGATTTCACAGGCAAGAACCCTAATGTGTCTCACCTTCGGATTTTTGGTAGTCTTGTTTATTGCCATGTGCCTTTTGATAACGGAAGAAGGTGGATCCCATAACAAAAGGGCATTTTCGTGGGCTACAACAAGACATCTAAGGCATACAACGTGTATGTCCCAACACTCAGAAAGATAGTGATCAAGAGTGATGTGAAGTTTGAGGACGATAGGGATCTTAGAAAGTCCTTGGAGTGTGATCAGGGTGCAGCAAAAGAGGATGTGCAATAGACTACCAAGTAGGAGGCTCAGCCAACTCCTCAAACTTCATCACAACCAGTTATTGTGCAGGCCAAGCAACACACAAATGAGGAGAAAGCACGGGAACAAGAGGAGAGAGTAGAGCAAGTGTAGTCGACTCAGCCAATGACTCCCATCACAGGGAAAAATAGAGCCAAGTGGGCAGATCAGTTGATCAGGGAGACTCAGGAGAGAGTTGGTGCACCGAGCTCCACATTTAGGCAGAGCTAAGTTGCAGGAAACGTGGGCCTAGGGGTCGTTTCCCTGGGGAAACGAAACGGAAACGCGTTTCCCCGTACCGTACGGCGTGGAAACGCGTTTCCGTACGTACGGGCGCGTTTCCTGAAATGGAAACTCGCCCGTACGTACGGAAACGCGTTTCCACGCCGTACGGGCCACGTTTCCATCAAATTGACACTTGTTTTTTAAATTTTTTTTTTTGCTAATTAATTTTTAATTAGTTTAGGGTTTCTAATGACTTCTAGAAACCAATTCTAAAGCTATAAAATAGCAGTGCCTCTCATTTTCTCATCACACTATTAATGCTTTATGATTGCACATATATATATTAATAATTTTTAAATGTTTTTAATATATATATATATATATATATTATTATATATATTCGCGTTTCCCCGTTTCCAAAATTTGGGGAGGTCGCGTTTCGTTTCGCTTCCGCGTTTCGTTTCGCTTCCCCGTTTCCCCGTTTCGTGCAACTTAGAGGCAGAGTAAACATCCACAGAGATATGCAAGGTTCATGGCGTTGATGATTGAGTTGATAGACTCAGAGCCTTCTTGCTACAACAAGGCAATCTCTCAATAGGCATGGTGAGATGTCATGGTGGATTATTTCTCTATCATGTAGAATGACATCTGGGAGATTGTGCCAAGACCAATTGGAAAATCAGTGGTTGGTTCATGTTTTGTGTATAAGATTAAACACGCAGTTGATGGGAGTGTGGAGAAGTGCAAAGCTAGATTTGTGGCCAAAGGGTTCTCTCAAGTTGAGGGGATAAACAATGATGATACTTTTGTACCCTAATGAGCCTAGGTATTGCAACAAGAATGTTGCAACTCCCAGGGCTACCAACTTTACTTATCAACCCGAGGTTTGTACAAACATGGAGGTGACAGTGCTATATGCACAAGTAAAAGTGAAGGTACTACCTGTTGTCGCTGCTCATCTGGCAAGAGACCCCAGTGGTTCCAAGCCAGACTTCTATAGGGTCAGAAGAAGCTTAACTCTTTGATGGAAGAAGAGAAAATCTATCGTAAGGGAGAGCTACTTCTACTGCAGTATTGAAGAAAATAGCATGAAATGCTAAACCATACCATAACCTAACTAACCATCCAAACAGCTATGCTAATCAGAATTGCTAAATTAACACTAATCTACTGCTGCTATCTAAGTTGCAGAGGCAAAGAGCATCAAAACCAGACTAAGGTGTAAGCAAAGGAAACTAAGCTAAATCAGTTTTCAAGCGGAAGAGCAATCGGAGGTCGAAATCCATGAAAGGAGGACGTAAGGATGCAGTAGCGCATAGGGACCGTTGGATCGATCAACGAATAGAAGATGGACAGTGGAGATCTTATCACGGGGCTTAAGTGAATAAATGGATGAATGGGGTTAATGAACAGGAGGAACGGCGAAGATAGTATCATGAGGCATTAAGTGAATGGATGAATGAACAAGGTCAAAGCAGATGAATGGCGAAGATCGTATCGCGAGGGATTAAGTGAGTGGATGGACGAACGAGGTTAACAAGAGATGAATGATCAAGATCTAATCGTGGAGATTAAGTCAAGAGATGGACGGACGAGGTTAACAGGAGCGATGAACGGCTGAGATCTTATCGCGCAGGTGAAGTCAAGAGATGGACGGTGGAGATAGTATCGCTGGAAAAAGAAACATGCGAAAATGATGGAGCGGGTTTCTAAGGCGGTAAGTAGTTTCTCGCGCGCCCTCAAGGCAGTAAACAGAATTCTAAAATTTCATGCGATTAGCCTTACTACGCAACACGTAGCATGAGAAAACCACTTTTCTCGCGTGCTCTCGGGTGGATAACGTTCGTGCACTAATCTGCGTGAGATTGTGCGATAGCCGTTGGATCAGGCGGGGTTGATCAACGATGGAGATCAGCCAAGCTAGTCGGTGATCGGGTGAAGCGATAGCCATCGGATCAGGCAACGCAAATCGACGGTGGGGGTTTAAAGCGCATAAAGTGATCGGGTGACACGATAGCCGTCAGATCAAGAGACAGATTGACGGTGGAGATTAAAGCTCATAAAGCAAGTGGTGGACTCCATGCGAGGCAGCAGTTGGAGAAAATAATGAATTGGACGGTGATTGTGAAGGTTTGTTGGTGATCGGACGGCGAGTAAGCGATGCATGAGGAACGTGTTGAAGGTGGTTTTAAATGAAAACGACAAGGACAACCAGTGCGGATGAACAAATAACTGCATCAAACAGTGAACTCCCTAGCTCATGCGAGAACTAGAAACATGTACTTTTGGGGCTACTGAAGGGTCTCTTCCTCAAGTCATGATCCCCAAGGGAGGAGATGAGGTCGAGACACCTGTGCACAACCTTATAGTGATCTTTTTCTCCTAACTAACTTGTGAACTGAAAGAAGGCATAAATGAAAGTAAACTACAGCAAATGCAACTATTGAAGCAGATGAACAGGAAAACCTTGAATAATCTACGCTATATTGTTGTAATGAAAGTGCAACTACAGCAAATAAACAGTGAAAATCATAAGGCTACTTGAGTAAATGAATAGAAAACCATAAAACTACTTAAGCAAATAAACAGAATAGAGCTCTATTCTAGCATACATGTACAGTAAAGAGGAGCTTTGGTTGCTTGGGTCGGGCCCTAACCCAAGAGCTTCAACTCTCTGAGTTAACTCAAAGCTGGCTTAAACAGAACTCATTCTCATTATGAAAACCATGGATTACAGAACAACTGTGACAAGTCTCTTGCAGCTCAAAAATAAAGTAGAGTTTTACAATGAAAAGTCTGAATCCTACTAAGGTCCTAAGCTTCTCTATTTATACTTAGGGAGGCTTGGCCTCTAACTCAAGAAAAACTAGTTTGTGTCACTTTCACTTGCTCAACTGTCTTCTAGTCTTCAAAGTGATGGCTGTTTGCACTCTGAGCTGATGGAGGAATATTCGAATGGAGGGGTAGCAAATGAGGAGGATACACCTCCTAAAATTACTCTCCCTTGTCCCATTCAAGTTTTGACCAAGGTCTTTGCCATAGTTCCTTGATTTTATCCTTTATGCCTGCATTTTCCTTGCTTTTATCCTTTGTTCCTGCATTATATGCACATTAGACCACAAAGCAAAATATCCAACTCTAACTCATCTCATAAACAAAATATAATCAAAAGTATGCAATAAGTTGTGAGAATAGTTGGTTTGATTAAGCTAGGAGGTGAATTAAGGCCAATTAAGGCCCATAGAATTACTCAATGATGAGGCTCATCATTAACCCCCTACTAAAAGTGTTGCTCATTAATGTCCATGCCCTTCATGGCTCTGGTAGCCTCTCTGACATCCCATGCTTTTGTTGTGGTCTTTTCTTCTTGTTTATAGAAGCCTGCTTTCCTTTCTACTTCTTCCCACTGCTTGTTTTCCTCTTCTTCTTTTCTCCCTTATATCATCCCTAGGAGTAGTGGTGGAATGAGTTTTAGGCCTATCCAATTGACCTTCAATCTTTGCATTGATTGCTTATACATAGGTGTCCTATTGAGTGCCTCTCTCAACCTTTGAGGGGAGAGTGATATTCTCTAGTCTTCAAGCTGTGTGGCAGTGTTTTCCATCTCCTTTAGCAGGTATGTATATTATCATCTCTTAGCAACGTAAACATATCCTCAAAATGTGAAATTGCTTGCTCTTGGGCAGCAAGATATCTAATGTCAGGCGAGGATCATTTGCAATTAGATTTGGGTGTTGATTAGGGCCATGGGATTTGATTGTTTAGCTCTGATGAAAAGGGGTTCATTTTGCTCTCTGGTCAATATCTTTTTCATCTCTGCAGCCCTTCACTTCTCATGGTTCATCGATGATGCCAAAGCCATTAACTGTAGATCTCCTAGCTCTGTATTAGGATCCCAGATATTCATGTCTGTGAGGACCATGTTGAGCAAGTAAAACTCAGGCATTTTGGCCCTATCCTCTAGTGCACTTTGATCACAAAGATCAATAAACTCTCTGTAGTCCTGAAATGGCATGGTGCCCCTTTGTGCTAGTGTTTTAATCTAAAATTGCAGCCATTGTTCTCTGAGGTAAAGAGTATAGGATTTAGCTGGCATCCCACACTAGATGGCCTCCAAGGAGAGGCTGGCCATACATGCTAGCTGGTTTTTCTTTTCCTGCAGTTGTCCTCTCTGTTTTTGTTATCTTCTTCCTTTTGTTGTTCTTTCTCATCTCCATCAGTTTCTTCCTCTGTTTCAGCATCCTCCTCCTTGTGTTTCAGCATGTTCCTTTGTATAGTTTCTTCTTCATCCATCTCATCCCATCTAGCTCTATATCTTCTTCTTGTTTTGCCTCCTCCTCACTGACAGAAGGACTAACATCATAGATGAGGGTTTTGATGTCATCCTCTGTTGGTAAGTCTCTGAAGACTGTCCATTTTATAGGGATCTTGAGGTTTTGGAGGGCATCCTCAATGAGGATTCTGATCAAACCATGGTGAGCCAACTGTTGGGAATTCCCTTTCTTTACTTTGTTGCTAGAGTCTATGAGTGATTGCATCATAAAATAGGGTATGCTAAGTCTTTGGTGAACTGGTGTTTCTACCCAAGTCTTCTCAAATGGTTGCAATAACAATACTGTGTCTATGGACTCTTGCATTCTCTTTTGACTTATCAAAGAATTTCCTTTTTGCTACCTTTTCACTTATACACCAACTACCTCTTAACGTTTACAACTTTTGATCAAATGATGCATATGAGTGAGTGAGTGGGATACTTACCTGTGGTCTTGATGCCATGTTGCAGTTGTCAAAGATCAGAGGTGTTGCTGATGGTCATTCTTCTTCCTCCTCTATTGTCTGTTGATGGTTTCTTGGATTTGGAGGTGTCCGTGATTGGGGTTGCTACTGTGGAGCTCCTGGATTTGATGTTGTTGTTGCTGTGGAGCTCCTGGATTTGATGTTGCTTCTATTGTGGAGCTCCTGGATTACCACTTAGCAATGTTTGGTGTCTCCCTTAGAATTTCTTGATCATGTTGTTGGCTGGAGCTGTGAGGATGCTGTAATTAATGGACAGAGGGAGTAGGAGTGTATGTGGATGCAGGGATGATGGTAATGGTTGAAGTGATTCTGTAGAAAACACAATCTTCACCTGAATTGAAGTAATGAAGTGAAAAATAATGGAATTGATGGAGGGATGCATGGTAAGGAGTGGAGGAGATGAATATATGTGAGGCAAGGTCCCCTTTGGATCTTCTCTTTGCTTCTTGCTTGTCTTTTTCACCCACTTACAAATAACAATTATGTTTTTTTTTGTGAAAAACACCTAGGCTGCCTCAGAGAGGTTTTCACCCTAGATATCTGCCCTGGGCACCTCAAGGAAGGTTTTCACCTAGGGATCTTCTTACTCGTTTTCATTTCTTCTCATCCTTGGGCCACCTCATGACGTTTTCAACCCAAATATCGGACTCAGGCGCCTCATGGAGGTTTTCACCTGAATCCTTATTCTTTTTTCTTTTTCAGTGTCCTGATGAGGGAGGAGTTGGAACTTGCTGCACCATCGTCACTGTCTTATTGATATTGTCAATGAACTCTTGTTTTAATAAAGGCCTTTTGTACATTTCCAATCGATGTCCATTAACTAGCAATGGAATGGCTTCTTCATCAATAGTTCTGATTTGCATTGAACCATTGTCATGGCATCTTTCCACCACATAAGATCCGAGCCATTTTGTCCTTAGCTTGCCCTTGAATTCTTTATACCTGGAATCATATAACAATGCCCAGTCTCCCTCTTGAAATTGCTTCTCCTTGATATGTTTGTCATGCCAGATCTTCCTCTGAAGCTGAACTATCTCTATATGTAGGAGGGCCTGCATTCTGAATTCATCCAAGCCATTCAAAAGTAACAACTTTTCTTTCTGTGCATGACTGAGATCCAAATCTAGTTGGGCTACTATCCTTAATGTGTTATATTCAAACTCAATGGATAGCAAAGCCTTTTTCCCATAGACCAGCTCATAGGGTGTAAATCCAATGGTGGTCTTCCATGTTGTATTACAGGCCCAGGTGGCCTCAACTAGTCTCTCTGCCCAATCCTTCTTGTTGTTGCTCACTACCTTGGTTAAGATGTTCTCCAATGCCCTGTTGGTCACTTCCACTTGCCCATTATCTTGTAGATGAGAAGGGGTGGAGGTCATATGCTTGATTTTGTGATGGTTGAGCAGTTCTTCAATCATGTTGGAGGTAAACTAGTTGCCTTGGCCCGTGACTAGCTCTTTAGGGTACCCAAATTTGTAGAATATATTCTCCCTTAGGAACTCAGCCACCTTTTCTTCTATTGTTGCTTTAATTGCCTTGGTTTTAGCCCACTTAGTCCAATAATCAGTGCACACAATGATGTGATATTTTTGCCTTAAAGGAGGGTTGATAGGCCCAATGAAGCCCATGCCCCACTTGTCAAATGGATCAAAAGTCACTTGAGGTTGTCGGGGCATTTCATCTCTTGGAGTAGGCTTTCCCATCCTCTGGCACCGATCACGCTAACTAATATACTTTTTCACATCCTGATGAAGAGTAGGCCAATAATAGCCTGCTTGCAACACTTTGAATGTTGTCCTCTTTGCTACAAAGTGACCTCCACAAGGCCCATCATGACAGGTCAGAAGGATGTCAAAGACCTCCTCTTCCCTTACAAACCTTCTCAAGATTTCATTTGGGCCAAGTTTGAACAGATTGCCTCCAATCCAGGTGAAGGGGCGCTTTTCCTGACTATCTTGCTCTTTTCTTTGGAGGGCAAGTTTGGTGGGAACTGTGTTGATACCAAATAGTTTGCTATATCAATAAACCATGGGGAGAGAACTGAAATAGCAAACAAATGCTCACCTGGTAACTGGTCATCCACCATTCCTTCTTCACCTACAGGCAGATTCATCCTAGATATAAAGTCAGCAACGACATTTTCCTTACCAAGCTTATCAACAATAGTTAGATCAAATTGTTGTAATAAAAGCAGCCATCTTATAATCCCAGCATTCACATCTAGTTAGTTCAGTAAATATTTAATTGTAGCATGATCAGTATGCACAAATGTTTGATAGCTTGTAATGTAATGCCTAAATTTGTTTAATGAATGCACAATATATCTTGCTCTTTTCTTTGGAGGGCAAGTTTGGTGGGAACTGTGCTAATACCAGATAGTTTGCTATATCAATAAACCATGGGGAGAGAACTGAAATAGCAAACAAATCTCACCTGGTAACTAGTCATCCACCATTCCTTCTTCACCTGCAGGCAGATTCATCCTAAATATAAAGTCCGCAACAACATTTTCCTTACCAGGCTTATCAACAACAGTTAGATCAAATTGTTGTAATAAAAGCAGCCATCTTATAATCCCAGCATTCACATCTAGTTAGTTCAGTAAATATTTAATTGTAGCATGATCAGTATGCACAAATGTTTGATAGCTTGTAATGTAATGCCTAAATTTGTTTAATGAATGCACAATAGCTAGGAGTTCCTTTTTGGTCAAAGTATAGTTTAGCTCAGCCTTTGACAAGTTCTTACTGATAAAATAGATGGCATAGGGAAATTTCTCCTCTTCCTGACCTAAGGATGCTCCTATGGCTTTGTGTGAGGCATCAACATGAATATGAAAAGGGAGGGCCCAGTTTGGGCCTCTATGGATTGGTGCAATGGTTAACTTACCCTTTAGAATGTCTAAGGCCTCTTGACAGCTCTTTGACCATATAAACTCAAAATCTTTGGCCAACAACCCAAACAAAGGAGAGACCAACTCGCTGAAGTCCTTTATGAACCTGGTAGTATTCAGGTAACCCTAAGAAACTCTTGACATCTCTCTGCTTTTGTGGAGGTGGGGCCCTTTGGATGATTGTTATTTTGTTTGGGTCCATCTGCAGTCCTTGCTAAGATATTGAATGACCTAGCACAATCCCTTCAACCATTAAGAATTCACATTTTTCTGGACTGAGAGACAGATTCATTTCAATGCATTTGTGTAATACTTTGCCTAGGTTAGTCAGGGCTTCTTAGAAATCACAACCATAAGGTGTAAAATTATCCATATAGATTTCCACTGCATCATTTACTAATTCAACAAAAATACTTAAGACTGCTCTCTGGAAAGTGGCAAGAGCATTGCATAGGCCAAAAGGAAGGACCCTATAGGCAAAAGTACCCCAAGGATAGGTGAATGTGGTCTTATTCTGGTCTTCTGGGCAGATTTGGATTTGGTTGTACCCACTAAATCCATCTAAGAAAGAAAGAACTTCTTCCTTGCCAAGCCATCTAACACTTGGTCAATAAAGGGTAGGGGAAAATGATCCTTCTTTGTGGCTTTGTTCAACTCCCTATAATCAACACAAATCCTCCACTTACACTAAAGGAGAGACCCACTCACTATTTGAGATAGAGTAAATGAATCTTGCATCTAGCAGTTTTTGCAGTTCTTCTTTGACTATGTCTTTAAGAGCTGGATTCATCCAACTTTGTGGTTGCCTGACTGGCTTGCAACCTTCTTTGAGTATATGTGGTGAGTACACACTGAGGGGTGTACTCCCTTCATTTCCTTATAACTACAAGGGAAGGCTTCTAGGTGTTCTCTCAACATGTTGCATAGCTTTTCCTCTTCTAAAGCAGAAAGAGATGGGTTAATTTTCAAAGTTCCCTCTAAACAAAAATCTATGGTTTTGACACGGAGTGGATTGAAATTGGCCAAGCATAAGTCAGTTGGATGATCGCTCTGGGTTTCCCTTACTTCCTCTTCTAATGGTAATGAACTAGGAGTTGGACTTTAGAGCAGGTGTTCAATTAAGTCATCCTCATCTTGTTGTCCTCCTCCTATGGTTGCTTCCAAAGCATAAAATTGGGCAGAATAAACCTCATCTTCTTCCTCCTCCTCTAACCATAAAGGTAAATCATGCTCTAGGGTAGGTTAAGCAAGAGGGTATAAGACTAACTGTTTGGACATATGCCCATTCTTGATGGTCATATTCCCAGCTCTGCAGCTAATGTAAGCATCATTTGTGGCCAACCATGGCCTCCCAAGGATGAGAGGGTAACCAGTAAGCTTAGCCTTAGGCTAGAGAACTAGGAAATCTGCAGGGTACTCCCAGGAGTCAATGGAGACCATCACAACCTCCACAATTCCCTCAGGGTGACTGTGGAACAGTCTGCAAGTTGCAGAACTGTTGTGGTCTTCCTCAATGACCCTTGGAGGTTGAGCTTGAGCATGGTGTCCTTGGTCATGACATTAATGGCAGCCCCAAGATTAATCAGAGTGTGTGGGACAATGGTGTCATTGATGTGCACATCTACTACAGGGCTTCTAGGGTCTAAATATTTTGGACATATTACCTGCCATAGCATTAAGTCAGACAACTGCCCAATGACATTAATGGTAGGGGCATCCCTTTTTCTTCTTCCTGGATGCTTGAAGCACTTATCCTTAATCAACTTATTGTAAATGGGAACATCTTTGATTGCCTGGAGAAGGGGAAATCTTTACACAGGTTTTTCAATTCTCCCAGAAGTCCAGTTTCTTCTTGGGTTGGCTGGAGTGGTTGGGTTAATCTCTCAAGAAAGGGTGGATTTGCTTTAAGGTTGCTTTCCTCTTTCTTCCTCAACCTCCATATGTGGAGAGGGAGGTTGGTTGTCTAGAAGAATTCCCCAGATCTTAGGTTGATCTCCTGGATTTCTACAACATAAGCTAGGTATGATGTCTCTCCATTGTATGATTGTTGAGCTTGCCTGTTGTTTGGGTTCGGATTTGGCTGGGCAGGCATCTGGCATTGCTTGGGTGGAGCAGAGTGCAGGAGTTGTGGTTAGGTAAGTGGTGGAGGAAATAGGGCTGGAACATTGTTGAATTGAGGCCTCCACCTCTAGTGTGGGGTATTCCACTGATGTTGTGGCTGAACATAAGGTTGAAATGACTGCCTGGCTGGCTGGGGTTGATACTGAGATGCGTAGGACCAAGGAGTGGGTGTAGTTCAGGAAGGATGAGCAGGGGGTCCCCAAGAAAGTATAGTTGTGGTTTGGTTGGGGTTGTAATATGCATGGGATGACCCTTGAATACCCTGCTGGTATGGTCTAGGCCTAGGAAGTCTCCTTTGGTTGATGTAGCAAAGCTGCTCAGTGACACCTTCAACTCCTTGATATACAACTTTGAGTCCAGGTAAAGAAGGGCACTTGTCTATGGAGTGGTTTTCTTCACAGACTGAGCAAATCTTAATACAGTTCAATGGACATTCGTTCCTAGGATGTCTCCTAGTGCATCTAGGACAAAAGATGACCAAGGCTCTCTCTACTTCCTCTTGCTTCCTTTTGATGTTCATAGTGTCCAATTTCAAGGCAAGGGTTTGCAGCGTATCACTTTTGAAAGCTTCCAGCATATTTCCAATTTCACCCTTGATGGATAAGTTGGAGGATGATGTATTGGCCGTAGGTTGACTACCTCTACCCTTTTTCCTAGCTGCCCTAGAATGGTTTCTAAAGACAATCTTAATATCCTCATAGGGTAATTGGTAGACATCTGATCCGAATTGGATCCATAAAGAATGATTAACAGAACCATGGTTGTACCAGGTTGGGATAGACTTCAAAGGATTTAAAACAGCGATCAAGGACACCTCTAAACCAGTGGCAATGGCAACCAGCGTGGAACAACGAGGACCTCGGTCAAGGCGCATTGACCGAGGCCCATGGAGATTATGCAGGAGGCAAAATTAGCCCCTGGGAGGCCCGGATTGGGAAATAGAGGCAGTCTAGGCAAAAAAACTCAAATTGGAAAAGCCCCGAGTGCTCAGTCGCATGAGAGCCGGGAAAACCATGGACAAAAGGCTAAACAACAAGGCAGGACCTGTGCTCTGAAAACTGGCAGTATTGATCGGGGGCACCCTCAAACGGTAAGCAGAATTGGAAAAAATGGAGTGATCCCACTCAGAGGTCGATGCGTGGCAAGCGGAGGAGAGAGAAAATCACCACTGATCGCGCGCTAATGGTGGAGCAAGTCAACCGTGCAAAACGTGCATATGGCATCGAATCTGGAGACCCAAGATTTAACGGTTGAGATCACGGCCGACGGGAAAGCGGAATTGACGGGGGATTAAGCCGCAGTTTGTAAAGATTTAACGTCCGATTTGACTGCCAAGGTGGCGGAAGACTCATTCCACGATGTAACGGAAAAATCGAACCGACAAAGCGAATTGGTGCAGCGGCAGGAGGACATGTGGCCACTCCCTGTGAGCCTGATGATGACGTCGAACAGGGAACTCCAAGCAAAGCTGTAGCAGGCGATCTGACAGGAAGTGGAAGAGGAATCGAACAACCATGGGTACGAATGGCCTTAAATCCATGCACAAGAAAAGCAGAGAGACACCAAAACCCCGAGAGGTGGACGGAACACAAAAAGGAAGAACAGAGAGAAGAAAGACCATGAAGCAACAGCAGAACGGGAGACAGAGGGCCAAGCTGACCGAAGGCAGCATCGAGCACCAGAGAGCTTGAGGGATTCAAGCCATCCCAGAGAGGATCTGTCAAAACTAAGCACCACATTGGGCTCTCTCCATTATAAACCAGAAGGTCACAGAGCTGGTAAGGAAAAGAGTCTGTGTACTCTAGTGGCTTGGGACATCTAAGAACCACCCTGCCAAGCAAATCCCGTTTCAGGAGACTCACCTTGAGCTCCTGCATTGTAATTCTCTGCTTCAAGACACAATAAAAGAAGGCCACCACTGAGAGCTAAACCGAAGATGTAGCCCTGGAGGATAGGGTGAACTCCTTACTAAATTCTTGTGTTCTTGTATTTTCTTACTATGTTTCTCTGCTATTTTCCATTTCAAGTGTTTGTGTATTTGCAATCTGATCGATCCGCTGCTTAAATAACATAGACACACACACCAACACATGAGTCTGTAATACCTTCATTTAATAAATCTTTAACTGAGGTCACTCATAGGGTGATTATCAGATCAACATCTCCTCCTGCTATCATATGTAAGGTATCCAAGAGATCCTCCCTTACTCCTCTAAGCAAAACCAACTTTAGTGACTCAAGGTCAAGTGTGCACCTAGCCCTCTTGTAACTAAGCTGGAATCTTTCTTCATAGTCTTCTAAGGATTCAGGTCATCTTGAAAATATCTTCTTTAGTATCCTTTGACCTACAGTGGTCCCTATATTTGTTGTTAAAAGTTTTTTGCATCTGCGCCCAAGTTGTGATGTTATCTCTAGGTAAACCCATGAACCAACGCAATGCTGTATCGTTGAGGGTAAATGGAAACAGTTTTAACTTTTGCTCATCATCTGTATAGTGTTAGGGTCCTCTGTGATTAGGCCATGGAAATGAGGTAGAGCAGAGGGGCTTATATTCTTCATCTTAGTGTCCCCATTAGTTTCCCTGATGGGGAAGGCACTCTCAATTCTCTCTCTATCTCCCTTGTCATTTTGGTTTCCAGCCATTGGCTCAGTAGGAATGGGTTCTTCCTCTTCTTCTTCCCTTGTAGGTTCTTCAAATATGTAAGGTTGCTCACCTAAAGGTTCTTCCACTTCACAATCACCGAAGAAGAGAGAAGGTTGACTGTTAGATGCAGTGAGGGTATTTGTCAAAAATTTCCCTAAATTGTCCCTATTCCTATGAGGCATGAAAGGAAATGTTTTTAGGTTGGTCTTTGTAAGATTTTCTTTAAAGCTAGAAAGTTTTTGCAGAATGGAAAGGAAAGTAGCTAATGACAAATGAAAGAAAGGAAGCTACTAGATTACATTTGCAGAAATAAACTAATGGACAAAAATTCAAGACTAGAAGTAGAAAAAAAGAAAGTTGGAGACTAGAAAATAGAAGAAAGCAGTTTACTTCTACTTAGACATCTCCCCGACAATGGCGCCAAAAAGTGATGAGCCTAGGTATTGCAACAAGAATGTTGCAACTCCCAAGGCTACCAGCTTTACTTATCAACCCGAGGTTCGTAAAAACTTGGAGGTGACAGTGCTATATGCACAAGTAAAAGTGAAGGTACTGCCTGTTGTCACTGCTCATCTTGCAAGAGACCCCAGCGTTTCCAAGCCAGACTTCTTTAGGGTCAGAAGAAGCTTAAATATTTGATGGAAGAAGAGAAAATCTATCCTAAGGAAGAGCTACTTCTACTACAGTATTGAAGAAAACAACATGAAATGCTAACCATACCATAACCTAACTAACCATCCAAATAACTATGCTATGTAGAATTGCTAAATTAACACTAATCTAATGCTGCTATCTAAGTTGCAAAGGCAAAGAGCATCAAAACTAGACTAAGGTGTAAGCAAACGAAACTAAGCTAAATTGGTTTTCAAGTGGAAGAGCAATCAGAGGTTGAAATCAATGAAAGGAGGACATAAAGATGCAGTGGTGCATAGGGACTGTTGGATCGATCAACGAAGAGAAGATGGACGGTGGAGATCTTACCGCGGGGCTTAAGCGAATAAATGGATGAACGAGGTTAATGAACAGGATGAACGGCGGAGATCGTATCGCGAGGGATTAAGTGAAAGGATGGAAGAACAAGGTAACAAAGCAGATGAACTGCGGAGATCATATCGCGAAGGATTAAGTGAGTGGATGGATGAACAAGGTTAACAGGAGATGAATAGCCAAGATCTAATCATGGAGATTAAGTCAAGAGATGGACGAACAAGGTTAATAGGAGCGATGAACGGCTGAGATCTTATCGCACGGGTGAAGTCAAGAGATGGATGGTGCAAATCATATCGCGGGAAAAAGAAACGTGCGGAAATGATGGAGCAGGTTTCTAAGGCAATAAGTAGTTTCTCGCGTGCCCTCAAGGCAGTAAGCGAAATTCTGAAATTTCATGCGGTTAGCCTTACTGCGCGACACGTAGCATGAGAAAGCCACTTTTCTCACGTGCTCTCGGGTGGATAACGTTCGTTCACTAATCCGCACGAGATTGCACGATAGCCATTGGATTAGGCGGGGTTGATCAATGGTTGATATCAGCGAAGCTAGTTGGCAATCGGGTGAAGCAATAGTCGTCGGTTCAAGCGAGGCAGATAGACAGTGGGGGTTTAAAGCGCATAAAGTGATCGGGTGATGTGATAGCTGTCGGATCAAGAGACAGATCAACGGTGAAGATTAAAGTTCATAAAGCAAGAGGTGGACACCACACGAGGCAGCGGTTAGAGAAAATAATGAATCGGACGGTGATTGTGAAGGTTTGTTGGTGATCGAACGACGAGCAAACAATGCATGAGGAACGTGCTAAAGGTGGTTTTAAACGAAAACGACAGGGGAAACTAGTGCGGGTGAACAAATAACTGCATCAAACAGGAAATTCCTTAGCTCATGCGAGAACCAGAAAGTTGTGTTTTTGGGGCTGCTGAAGGGTCTCTTCCTCAAGTCATGGTCCCAGAGGGAGGAGATGAGGTCAAGACACCTACGCACAACCTGATAGTGATCTTTTTCTCCTAACCTGTGAACTGAAAGAAGGCATAAATGGAAGTAAACTACAACAAATGCAGCTACTGAAGCAAATGAATAGGAAAACCATGAATAATCTACGCTATATTGCTGTAATGAAAGTGTAACTACTTAAGCAAATAAACAGTGAAAACCATAAGGCTACTTAAGCAAATGAACAGAAAACCATGAAACTACTTAAGCAAATAAATAGAACAGAGCTCTATGCTAGCATACATGTACAGTAAAGAGGAGCTTTAGAGCTGGCTTAAACAGAACTCATTCTCATTATTAAAACCATGGATTACAGAACAACTGTCACAAGTCTCTTGCAGCTCAGAAATAAAGTATAGTTTTACAATGAAAAGTTTGAATCCCAATGAGGTCCTAAGCCTCTCTATTTATACTTAGAGAGACTTGGCCTTTAACTCAAGAAAAACTAGTTTGTGTCACTTTCACTTGCTTCTCTGTCTTCTAGTCTTCAAAGTGATGGTTGTTTGCACTTCGATCTAATGGAGGAATATTCGAATGGAGGGGTAGTAAATGAGGAGGATTCACCTCCTATAATTACTCTCCCTTGTCCCATTCGAGTTTTGACCAAGGTCTTTGCCACAGTTCCTTGCTTTTATCCTTTATGCCTGCATTTTCCTTGTTTTTATCCTTTATTCTTGCATTATATGCACACTAGACAACAAAGCAAAATATCCAACTCTAACTCATCTCATAAACAAAATATAATCAAAAGTATGCAATAAGTTGTGAATATAGTTGGTTTGACTAAGCTAGGATGTGAATTAAAGCCAACTAAGGCCCATATAATTACTCAATGATAAGGCTCATCACACCCGTGGGCCGATACTCATCCATTAGGACCATATAGCCTATTGCAGCGCAGATGGGGTGGAAGATCCACCAAATGGACGTGAAGACTACCTTCCTAAATGGAGTTGTTGAGGAAGAGATTTATGTTGAGTGGCCTGAGAGGTTTAAGACCTTCAATAGAGATACGTATTTTTGCAGGTTGAAGAGAGCTCTTTATGGGCTCAAGCAAGCATCGAGGGCATGGTATGCCCAGATAGACAACCACCTTCTAGGATTAGGTTTCACCAAGAGTGGAGCTAACCCTAACTTGTATTATATTGTGGTTGGGGGGAAACCTCTCATTCTTGTGTTGTATGTGTTAAAATTTGGCAACTAAGGGATGAATTTCTCCTAGAAGAAATCATATCTTTCAGTTTTGTTTGAACCACCTATAGTATTATTTCATTTTTGACAATTATAATATGACTTTCCAAAAATAATAAGTCATTTCAATTTGGAAGTGACTTTCCAAAAATAAAAATAAAAAGTCATGTCTAAATGATCAAGGATGATCTTGACATATGGAATCCACTTTAAAGTCAAATCAATCATGATTATACAAGACAAGAATTAATATTTTATCCTTACTAGTATTATTATTATTATGATACTATTATTTTTAAAATACTCTGAAGTCATTCACCTTTAATGGATTAATAAAAACAAATTCTCAATAGTCTCATGGAATAAGTCAATTAAATTGAGAATCTCTTACTTGGAAAATTGAATCTCCCTTTTGGAATAAAATAGTAACTCCACACTTAAGAGAATGTAACTCTCCCTCACTAATTCGATGTACGGAAAAAGTGTAACTCCTCATTAAATACACTTGTAACTCCCTCACTCAATTCGATTTGTAACTCTCACTAAATATTTTCTCATGTCTAAATGTAGCTCTCTCTCTCCCTAATTTTGAATTGTAGCTCCTCAAGACCAATGTACCTCTATCTCTATTCTTGGGATGAGTTGCACTTCTCCTCAAGTAACTTCTTCCTTATGAAGTTTGATTCTCTTATTTTTGGCTCAAGGCATGAATTCATTTTATAACTCCTCTCCTTTCTCATCTATTTAAGCAAGAGCAAGTGAGAGTTGAGTGTAGCATTTTCATTGTGAAGAAGGAGAGCAAGTGTTGAGTGTGTGCAAGATAAGAGCAAAGGAAGATTTGGAGCAAGTGTGAAGGCCAAGATCTGATTAAGAGAAGAAGGAGATATTCAATCAAAGAGCAAGAGCACTTCAGTTGCAAGTTGAGCAGACATTGGTGACTTTATTCATTCTCATTCTCTTTCTCTCTTTGTACTCTGCTGAACAATTGAAGAAATCTAATAGAAGAAAAATCATTTGGGTTTCCCCCTTGAGCAGTTTTTTTGTGGTCATTGGACCTAAATCTCAGTGTCTCATATTTTTGTCTGCCTGTCTTCATATGATCTTTAAGTTTCCATTCTATCTACGATTTTTTATCTGAAAGGTTTTGAAGAAAAAAATTGCATTTTAAGTAATTGTAACAACATAGAACATTTAGTTTTCTGCAAAGTACTTTCAAGTGCCAACATAGAACAATCAGTTTTTTGCAAAGTATGTTAAACTTTTTGCAAAGTGAATTCAGTTTTCTGCATAGAACTTTCAATTTTCCACAAAAAAAATTAAGTTTCTACATAAAACTTTTAGATTTTAGATGTTTGGGGTAATTTTGGTGCAATTTCACTTTTTAACCATTGAAGACCATTTTCAAAGGGAATTCATAGCCTCTCTTGACATGATTGGACAAATTTCACCCCTCCAGGGAATTATCTAATATTTTAATAATAATTTCAAGAAAATAAAAATTGTTAACTCTCAGATTGTGGAAGACAAGCAATATTTTTAATGAGGAGAGTCAACTAGCCATTAGATATTTTTCTATGAAAGGCTGGGCTCTCCTCCATTGTAATAGTTGTTGCTCACTTGATACAAGTGCTATCTAATAAAAAGAGCTCATCCATTTTGCAAACATTTGTTCTTTTGTACAATTGTGGAGTGGCTATTGTTAATATTATTCTTCTTGCTATTGCCATTGAGTATTAAATTTTTACTCTAATTTCATTTTGTTAATGAGTAGATTTATCCTAAAACTGATGTTCTCTACCAATGAGGAGCCAATACGCTATGTGGAAACAAACAAATAAGGTTTCCCACTTGTTTTTTTCGATTTTGCATGTGAAACAGTCTGAGGCTTCTAAACTACTTCGAAAGAGGGCTTTATAATCTCAAAGGCCTTGTATCTTATTAGAAACACTGAGAGGAGTGGGTGAATCAGTAATTCTTTTCAATTGTTACTTTTACCAGTTAAATCAATTATATTTAGAACACAAAATAAGAAATAGGAATAAATGCTTTTATTAATATAGTCTTTATAATGAATCAAGAACAATATATAGGGCTCCAACCCTAGATGAAAACATTGATCTTCAATACCCCCGGCTCCAAACTGTTGCCAAGCACCAACTTGGTCTTTTGTGAGGCTCCAACCTCTAGGGCACCGACCCTATCTTCTCAAGGCACCGACCTTGCCTTTAGAGGCTCCAACCCCTAGGACACCAACCCTTCTCTGGTACAGGTTCCGACCTGGTTTCTTGAGGACATCGATCCTCTAGGGCTCCAGCCCTATCTTTCAAGGCACCTACCTTGTTTGTTCGAGGCTCCAACCTTCAGGGCACCAACCCTATGGGCTCCAATCCACTGCTATACTTTGTCTAGATATGTTTTATAGTAATTCTCGGCTCCCAAAATCTTCTTCATTGATTTCTGTTAATCTACAGCTTTACCGTAGTCTCCACACTACTTCATCAATGATAACCTATCTTCATATGAAGGAGTCTTTATTGTTCTTCATATTTACCCAACTATTTTCTCCAAGGTCACTTCATGATGACTGATGCATCATGGATTCCAAGATTAATTCCAAGGATAGCTAGGGCTTCTCAACAATGTGTCTTCAATAAGCTGCACAAAACAATTCTTTGTTTCCAACCCTCTGTTCTTACTATTGCGGTAACTGCTTCAAGAGTAATGCTTCAGGAGCAACTGTTGTTTCAAGTTGTGCATTAAAAAACAATCTTATCTATGCAGTCTTTTAACAATTCATGGGTTGTGCTTCTACAGATTCATTACAAGTCTAAGCCTTTCAATGAACAACCCAGTCAACAGAATGCTTAGCCTTTGGCTTCTGTTGCACCTTTGGCTTTCTTCTTCTTTTGCAGGACCTTCGGCTTCCTTCTTCACTCGCTCGATCTTCGGCTTCCTTTTTTTTCGCTCGCTCAACCTTCAACTTCTGTTGCTCTGCTTAAGTTCACGAGATGTGAATTGTTTCTATTTCCCTATAATAGATCCCCAAGATCAATACCCTTCTCGAGGTGAAGCATTTAACATAAATATATTTATGAATCTCATCAATATCCAAAAGACATGTTCATTGGAGGAGAGGCCGCCTTGTGTATGGAGTCACTCATTACAATTATATCATAAACCTGTTTATTTATGAACATTCATATTATAAAAGATGTCTGGCGGTCCCACATGCCACGTCACTGCTTAAATTGCAATCGCAACTTCATAAAATTCCCACAATCGCAACTTCAAAGGCCTTCACATCTTATCGTAATCGGCAGTCCATCGGGTCCACAACTTTATCGCAATCAGCGGTCCGTCGTGTCCACAGTAATATCGTAATCGGATTTTTTGAATGTGTCAAGCCTTTATTGAAACTTGCAACACAATGGATGCGATATTTTAATAAATCATTTAATAAATCCATCGGGTCCACATATTATATCGCAATCATAGTTTTGGTGAGGCATTTCTTTAAGACTTCGGGTACATAACTTCTTATGCGAAGGTTCTGGTATGGTGGATGCGATATAACAATAGAGCATATTGTGATGGAACCATCGGATCCGTAATACATATCGCATCGGTGTTTTGAGTAGTGGAATATAATAGAACTGTCAATAAAGTTGCCGATATAATTTCTCCAATGCGGTTTATTACCTCCTTCGATATGGCTCTTACTCTTGGGTTCTTGTTCCTGTGACTTCTCTTCACTCTTCCACTCTTCCGATAGTTCTTCTTTGATTTCTCCTGTTCTTGACTTCCAATGTCTTTCCAATGGCTTCCCTGATGGCTTTCCTCCTTGGGTCTATTGCTTCTATTATGTCTGTAAATCCATATATTGTATTTAGTCCTTGGGTCCTCCATGGGCAACATTATGATCAATGGGTAACATCACGTATCACAAGAATTTTCCATCACAAACACTGCCACATTGACATCAATGACAACCTTGATTAAAAATCTCTCCCTTTGTCATTGATGGCAATATTTTGCTTCTCTTTCAACATTCTCTCCCCTTTTGAGATCAATGGCAAATGGGGTGCCCAAGTACTCCCCTTGTCAAGTTTCTTCTCATCTTCATGAATAGTAGATCTTCATGGGTATGTTACTCCCCTTGTCATGGTGCTCTTCTTTTTGCTCAAGATAGAAAGATTGTTGCCTTATCATCAGCTAGCACATTATCCCCTCTTCACGTCTCAAAAACTGCTTCATCATGGCTTCAACAATGCTTAAAGATACTCCACTTTAATGCTTCCAAACAGACTCCAAATAGCCACACACAAAATGTCCAATTCGAAGTTTTTATGCTTCTACGCCGTATTTTGTTGTCTCCACAGTTAGAATTAAGAGGCCTTCATAGTCCGAATCAAGTGAACATGCCACTGAAATTGTCTTTCTCGCTATCTTTCTTCAAATCGGAGTTCCTCTGTATCATTGTGCTTCTCCTTAAGTCACTACCATCTAATATTTCAACATCATTGTATTTAGATGAAATGGTGAGAGGTTGTGCCTCACTAGTGCTATTTTTCTAAGTGACCAGCATCAACCTAAGCTATATTCGACTACACAACATTCTCCTTTCTATAGTCATTTGATGAGCCATTTTTGCTTTTGTTCTAGTAAAAGTTTCTGCAAGTTATCTCCACTAGTATATTTTGATATCCAATTTGTGATTGTCTTTTAAATTCTTTCTACTGATTGACAACTTTTTTTGCAATGCTTCAATTATGTTAGATGCTGCCAACTGCTCTTGCTTCAAGCTCCATTACCATATGTATCTGTTTGTTTGAAGGTTGCCTCTATTTGTGTCCATAATTTACCTGTTCTCACATCATATCCCTAAGTCGAGATATTCAACTTCTGTAATAACAACAACATAGTTCTTTGCCCCATTTCTTTAGCATTAGGTGGCCTTCTCTCCTGCTCTAATTTCTACTTAGTAATCAAGTATAAAAAAAATCTTCAACAACAGTCCATTGGATAGATAAGAGATCATGTTATTCAATGGAGTGTTCCTAAGAAATGATCTATCAAAGAATGATTGTTAATATAGCTCATCAAGGATTTCACAAGGACCCTTTCATGGATAGCTTTTGCAGTAATGATCAACAATCACAAGCTCTCCCTAACTATATGCATGGTCTCTTTTTCGCAGAATCCCATCATCAAACACTCAGAATATCAAGGATATCTTCATCAAGTCAACAACATGTGTTGTTGGCTAGAGAGTTCAGGGGATTTTTGGATTGTATTTTCTTTCTTTTCCATACTTGTGTGACTTTCTTCTTTGGCATTGTTCTAGCTAGTATAAGAGCCCAAGTCAAGTTACAATCACGTGCCATATGACCAATGTTATGACACTTGAAGCATTCTATGTTGTTCATGAATAAGAATTCATGATTTCTTCCTGCAAAATTGCTTCTCAGAGATTGTCGGGGACCATAATATCTATCTTTGTGATATGCCCTACAATCTTTTGCCATGTGTCCAAAGTTTGTACAAGCATAACAATAACCAAGAAATAAACTTTGGTACCTGGGAGATGGAGATTTCCTTGATGTACTTCTGAAGTCTTTCTTCCTTGAGATTCTTTGATGATATTCATTGTCTTTGTATTCTTGACACCATCTACAAGTCTTCTTGGAGTAAGATTTCTTCCATAGTTGTCTTGACTCTTCTTCTTGCCTTTGCTGGAACTAGGAGCATCAACATTTCTTTTTGACTTCCTCACACTCTTGTTGTTTGAAGCATTATCATTCTTGCTTGAGGATTCACCTGTATAGCCAATACCTAATTTATCAAATGGAGATATTTGATGGTTGAGCATGTCATCCAAGGCTTGAGAGCTCTTCAATATTTTGTCCATTCTTTCAACCTTTTTCCTATGGGAGACAATCTCTTCTTCCAATCTTTCGCAATCATTATTCTTCTTAGCAAGTTGTTTCTCAATTTCTTCCTTGATACAAGTTGCTTCATTTGCTTATGTTTTAAGGGAGATGATATCTGATTTCATTATGAAAATTTCTTCATTTCCTTAGTTAGAATGCACTCCATTTCTTCCATGATCCTTGTAGCTTTACATGTTTCGGCCTTGAGAAGGTTGATGTCAGATTTTAGTTTGAAGATTTCTTCATCCTTTGCTTTTAGTTGACATATCATCGTGTTTCTTTCCTTTTCTGCTTCATGAAACCATCCTTCTATGATTGTCAATGCTTCCACTGTCTTCTCAGCTCCTTGTACTAGCTTTCTTATTTCTTTTAGTTGAGATTTGAGAGAGGAGACCTCTTCCTTGTATTGACCAATATCTGCTTCAAGTTTGTTCAAGCTTTTGTGCCTTTGTTCAAGGTGGCTTGACAAGGTATTTTCCCGTTTCTTTGCCTTATCCAATTGATTTGTCATGAATATGACTTCTTCATGATGCTTTATTTTGTTTTGATGAAATTCCTCCTTAAGCTTGGCAAGCTCTTCATCCCTTTCTTGTACTTGAAGCTTGACAAGATCAACTTCCTTCCTTGTTTGGTCTTGGTCACTAGCTAGTGCTTTCTTCTTAAGTTCCTCGTTTTCCTTTTTCAAACTAATAATCTCTTCCATGGCAGCCATAAGTTTAGTGAGGAGATATTCTTCAAAATCTTTTTCATTCTCTTCATCCTCTAGGTCTTCTTTAGCCTTGATGTCATCATTCTTATTTTTAGCTTCCATGATGGGTTCTAGATTTCCTTCTTGCTTTCCAACATCTTCTTGACTAGAGGTCATGGTCAATGCTCCTTTTGAGTGAAGGTGATGAAGTCTGTCCCATATACCCTTTGCTAGCGAACACTTTTCTAAATTGTCCTTTATAGAATCTAGTAGCCCATTCAAGATTGCCTTCCTTGCTTTTGCATTGTACTCCTTGGATTCTTCATCCATCATGTTATCAACAATCACTGATTTCTAGACTTCAGTGCCTTGAGTCTTTAAGAAATTCCTCATTCTTGCTTCCCATATATGAAAGTTTCCATTGAACAATGGAGCCTTCACAAATTGATTGATTTCAACTTTGATGGTTGAGGGAGACACATCTTTTGGAGGATTGGAGGATTGGAGAATTTCTTCCTGGGCTTCACCATTTGTGTTCTAATTGATCAACCTTCAAGCTGTTAGGATTTGTGTGAAGGTACTGGCTCTAATTCCAATTGTTGGAAATACAGAGAGGGGGGGTGAATCGATATTCCTTTTTCAATTGATACTTTTACCAATTAAATCAATTATATTTAGAACACAAAATAAGCAATAGGAATAAATTCTTTTATTAATATAGTCTTTATAATGAATCAAGTACAATATATAGGGCTCCAACCCTAGATGAAGACACCGATCTTCAATTCCCCAGGCTCCAACCTATTGCCAAGCACCAACTTGCTCTTTTGTGAGGCTCCAACCTGTTGCCAAGCACCAACTTGCTCTTTTGTGAGGCTCCAACCTCTAGGGCACCGACCCTATCTTCTCAAGGCACCGACCTTGCGTTTAGAGGCTCCAACCCCTAGGGAACCAACCCTTCTCTGGTACAGGTTTCGACCTGGTTTCTTGAGGACACCGATCCCTTCTTCTTTCGCAAGACCTTTGACTTCCTTCTTCGCTCGCTCGATCTTCGTCTTCCTTTTTTTTGCTCGCTCAACCTTCGGCTTCCATTGTTCCGCTTAAGTTCATGAGATGTGCACTGTTTCTATTTCTCTATAATAGAACCCCAACATCAATACCCTTCTCGAGGTGAAGCGTTTAACATATATA